>JACXGK010002692.1:0-10987 GCA_016801125.1 Novumbra hubbsi | reverse complement strand
TTATAATTCATTAATATGACGGAATACTATTATTTTAACATGAAGTTTGTTGCTGCATAAGGGAAGGCGTAAAAATTAACCACAGAAATATCAAACAGTAAACAATAATGCCTGTGGATCCAGCACTGCAGCTCACCCCTATCAGGGCAACAATTTATAGCTGGCAGTGCTAAATGTTCACCTGCAACTCCCATCTTTGTATTTACACCAATTAACACATAAACTCTACTTATCTAGATTAATGTAATTGGAAGTCCATAAATGTGAAGCAACATGGGGAACTGACAAAGAGGGACGGTTGATAATAAATACGGAACTATCAGTTAGACAGAGGCAGTGCCTGTGATGCATGTATATGCTGGAATGTGCCATGGCAAGGGGTGGAGGTGGGAGTGAGGTGTCTACAGATAGCTAGCTACATAGTGAATGGGGTCCTGCAGCTCACACACTGAAACACTGTGACAGCACATCATAATGCTGCTTTAACAGCACACTTCCCAAGATTCCTTTGTATGCATATAAGGTGTTGTTTTAGGTGATGATAATTAGCACCTAGTCATATAAGTAACACATCGGATAACCTTGGATGGGTTTTATTTTATACAGTAAAAGGGTTGTTAAAGATTTATAGAAATAGATGGAAAGTGGCTTGACAGACATACAGTATGTGTTTGTATGTAAGAACTGAGAGGACTTCAGTGAGGAAAATATATTGTAAACAGCAGGTTTATCCTAATTAATGTAACTTAATCACAAGAGTAGAAAACTACTTTGTAAATGTATTTAACAAATATTTTAAAAGGCCTTGGTTCACTTTATATATAATACTCTGCTGGATGCTTTTGAAAATGTGGATTGTGAAAATGTTTTAGCCATGTGTAACTTTGTTAAGAACAGATCGATCAATCTATTCATTTGTCATTACACGAGGCGCATTTAGTATTTTTTGTCAGAAAAAAACAAGATAGAACTCAACCTAACAAAGTCATGTACACTTCTTTCTGCCACCACATTTCTACGCCACAGCCGTTATCCATTTCTGGCTATAAACTCAGTGTTAATTTTAAAGCCAATCTAAAATGTGGCACCCACAAATATCACATCAATCTCTCCAAATGAACCGTATATGCCACTTCAACCACCCACCCGAAAATCATACAGCAGTTTGTACCTGCTATGTCCGTTCATTGCTTGATTATGCAGCTCCACTATTGCACCCAGGTGTTACAGACCACCAACGCAACCAACAACATGCAACCAACATCATCAAGGGCTTCTACTTGCAATGACTTGGGGCTTTCAGACCTTGAACTGCAGCCACACCCACTGCTGCAGATATTTGGCCCCAAAGCTTGATAAATCACTGGATAAAACATTAAACTGGATGTCTTTTTAAGAATCTGCTCGCTCAGCGGTTTCAAACATATGAATCCTTTACACAGTAAAATACATTCGAATAGCCTAAGTAAAAAATAACAAAGAAAGGAAGAATAATTGGGTATAACGTGCTATGTGGTAAGGAAGTGGACATTGATAAGAATTATCAGCAATAAAAACGAAACGTTTCCTAAACTAAATGTGATATCGACAACTTTGACAACCCTGGTTAGGAAGTCTCGTTAAGCACATTTCTTGAAACTCAAATGTTGTTCTATCCGCTCTCTTTCTCTGTGATACTTTAGAAGGGATAGAATTGATAGGTCGGCTAAATGATGGATCTGCCGAGGAGTTGTTTACAAGTGTGTGTAAAGCATTAAAGAGCTGCCAGAAGGCTCATTAACATAAATGTTTACATCAGACAAGCACATTGTGTCCAAATGATAATCTCCCCTGCATTAATGGGGCACAGACGCCCCAGCCTAACAACGTGTGCCCTCTATGTCACGGCTCCCACCCCACCCTGTCCTCATTCAGTAGTACCAGCGGCGTTTATGTGGAGACTACCTGGGACTGCAGATTTGGAGTGCCGTGTCACTGCTGAGCCAGCGGATTTGTGAGACACCATAGCGGGAATCTGAAAATAATTGTCAGACTTGTATATTATGACTGAGTTTGTCAGGTTGCTGTGATTTCTGCCGAGCCGCAGTAAAAGGGTGTTTTTTTCTCTTTATTCTTTTCTCTCTAAACGCACAGAAGGCTTGCTGATTAAAAGGCTAGTGAAGGTGATTGTGAATGTTGTTTGTTTTGCCGCCCACAGGAAGGCATTTCATATTTAGCAAATATACATTATGGGCATTATGATGATTTTTGGAAACCCATGCCATTGCATCGTTTGCCAGGCTCTACAATGGCCTGTGGAAAAAGAAAGAATGGAACCAAAGAAAGACAATCCATGGAAGAGTAAAAGACCTTTCAGTGAGAGGTTGTTGCTGCATGAAACCATCTATTTTCCTCACTCCTTATACGGTGCTCACAGAGACCTGAAAATAATGAAATTGATTAATTTCCTCCATGTACCACAAAATGTGCCACACAAAGATGCAGTAATTTCTGCCCGTTTTTAAAGGAATAACCTCGATTACGTCTGAATTCTTGAATCCCTCTTTTCTGCTGTGATAGCGGTTTAACTAACCTCTCCTCTGATGTTGTTGATCTAGATGGTGAAGAGGACAAGCTTTGTTTGAAGCTAAATTCTCTAATGCTTATGTTTATCCTCCTATACGGTGCTCCTATTCTTCTCCTCGTGATTTCTCTGAAGTCTACACCTACAGTTCTATGTCTAGTATCTTTGAAGTGTACACCTACAGTTCTATGTCTAGTATCTTTGAAGTGTACACCTACAGTTCTATGTCTAGTATCTTTGAAGTGTACACCTACAGTTCTATGTCTAGTATCTCTGAAGTGTACACCTACAGTTCTATGTCTAGTATCTCTGAAGTGTACACCTACAGTTCTATGTCTAGTATCTCTGAAGTGTATATGTAAAGTCCTGTGTCTAGTATCTCTCACGTGTACGCATTGAGTCCTGTGTCTTGTATCTCTGATGTGGACACCTACAGTTCTGCGTTTAGTATCTCAGAAGTGTACACGTACAGTCCTGGTTTTATTAGCACACCATCATTCATCTTCATTGACCATGACTCATCAGCTCTGACAAAAAGCAAGCCCACATTAATGGTTGTGATTGTATAACACTTTTAAACAAAAATACATTTGTGGAGCATTTTTTGATTTTCAGGTGCACCACTGGAAATAAATTAACTGAAACAGACACAAATAAAGCATTTGGAGTGATTTCTCCATTACCTGGATAGGCTGTTGATTTTGGAGAGAGTTATCACTGTTTTCCTTAGTGTGGCATGGAGATTTGCTGGAGGGCTGAGTGATCGATTCAGCAGCCTGGAGCATCCTAGTGTGTTTATACATGGCTTGTATGGCAGCTTTCATAAGACATTTACCCCATGATTTGCGATGAGCTTATGTGTGAATAATTAATGGCAATTAATCCTTAATTACAGTAATTAGGCAAGTCACAGGAAATTAAGCTGCAGCTGGAGAAGCCTGTGCCTTGGAAAAGGGAGGACTGGGGCTGAGTGAACGTGCCATTTAGTGACAGAGAAGCCATGGCACAATGAGTGCGTTGCGAGCTTGCATCGGTGTGCATGTTCGGCAGCAGAGTCAGGGCGTGTGGAGACACAGATGTTCCCGGGCATTGGGACTCTGTCACCAGGCAGACAGACGGGGCACATCAGTTGTGAGTCCATAAAACCTTCCTGCCTACAACCGAGAATATGGCTCAACACTACGTTTGACCATGCCACGTTGGCAGGGAGAGAAACCGTAAAGCTGCTCCAATTGGTAGGGAGGGTCGGACGGTCATTAGGTTTATTTCCTCTCCTAAATCTTTACTATTATTTGCTGCACTTTTCTATGTTCAGGGAATCAAAAATGGTTGCTGAATGCTGATTTAATTGTTTGGTAAGTGTTGGAGGAATTGGGTGATTTTATACTTTGCAGTAACAAAGAGGGGAAGCAGCTCTCTGTTCCGTACAGAACCCGTTTGGGCTTTCCATGCTTGCCTTTATAGCGGAAGCTTCTGTCTGGTCCTTCCAATTACACCATTTCTCTGTTGATGTCCCAGTCCCTCCAGATGAAACGTTTTTGCACTCCGTTTTCCCATAGGCTACTTAATGTGTACGACACCTATGACCAAACACAGTAGTCTTAATAGGGATTTAATCATAATCATATTGCACAATGCTGTAAAAAGGTTTTGACCCTTGATGTTTAGCATTTTTTTCTGATTTCTGGCTCAAAACATTATCAGACCAAGTTTTATATTAGATAACAAAGAACTCAAAACGTTGAAACTATTGAAATATTATATACACCAATCAACCATAACATTCTGACCACCTGCCTAGTGTAGGTCCCACTTTTGCCGCCAAAACAGCCCTGACCTGAAGGATGGACTCCGCTAGACCTCTGAAGGTGTTGTGGTATCTGGCACCAAAGACGTTAGCCGCAGATCCTTCCTGTACTGTAGCGATGTGGGGTCTCCATGGATCAGACTTGTTTGTTGTTATGGTTATTTTACTGAACTGATGCATTAATCAACTGAACACTGCAAAGTTATATTTAAGTATAGAAACGTAGTGTTTTGGAGTTTATTGTGCAAACAAGTTCTCTTTCTTACCTATCTCGTTCACAACAATATGGGCTTTAGAATTGCCTCAATATTGTTCAGCACATCCCACAGATGATCAGTTGATCAAAGTTAACACCTTGAACTTGTCCTCAAACCATTCCTGAACCGTTTTTTATTTGTGGCGGGGCACATTATCCTGCTGAAAGAGGGCAACGCCATCAGGAAATCCATTTTCATAAAAGGTACATGGTCTGCAACAATGCTTAGGTAGGTGGTACGCGTCAAAGTCACGAATGGCAGGACCCAAGGTTTCCCAGGCGAACATTTCCCAAAGCGTCAACACACTGCCTCTGCCTGCTGCCTTCGTCCCATAGTGCATCCTGGTGCTATGTGTTCTCCAGGTAGGCAACACATGCACACGGGCCTTCCACGTGATGTAAATGAAAACGTGATTCATCAGACCAGGCCACCTTCTGTTTCTCCGTGGTCCAGCTCTGATGCTCACGTGCCCAGTTGTAGCTGCTTTCGGCAGTGGATTGACAGGGGTTAGCATTGACACCCTGACCGTACTGTGGCTACGCAGACCCATACGCTTCAAACTGCGATCCTCTTTGTGTTCTGACACTTTTCTATCAGAACCAGCATGAACTTTTTCAGCATTTTGAACTGCAGTAGCTCTTCAGGTGGATTGGACCTCATGTGCCATTAATGGGCCTGGGCCGTCTGTGACCCTGTTGCCGGTTCACTGCTTCTTCTTCCTTGGACCACTTCTGATAGGTACTGATACTGCAGACCGAGAACACCCCAAGAGCTGCAGGTTTGTAGATGCTCTGACCCAGTTGTCTAGCCATCATAATGTTATACACAGTATGAAAAAGTAATCACCACTTTGGAAACTGGTTACAAGTAGCAGAAACTCCAAGCACTCTCTTTAGTTGTTGTCTTCTTCTTATATCTTGTAGAACCATGTGTTAATTGTATCATGAACACCAATTAGCATCTGCATGAATTGTTTGTTGATTAAAAACCTGCTTAACTGCCATGCGAAATCCAGTGTTTTACTCAGCCTGAATTTGCCGGCCCACATGGACGCCCAGCATGTCCTGTTTTTAGACGTGATTGTCGCCAACAAACATCGCAAACTTGCGTACAGCTGTGGCGAGTGGTGCTACAGAGGATTGGGGAGCTTCGGCACTCGGCAGCCCCACTCGGTGAGTTGGTGGGATCTAGCACTTAGTGGCAGGGCAGTTGTTGCTCCTAGACGCTTCAACTTCCCAATTGTAGAAGCTACCATAACCGGGGCAGATCTAGTAAGGCAGAAATTTCACACACTGACTTGTGGCCAAGGTGGCATCTTATGACAGTGCCATGTTTAAAGTCACCGAGCTCATCAGTGCGACATATTATAATGCCGATGTTTGTCAATAGGGATTCCATGGCAACGTGCTGGATTTTATGCACTAGGTGTGGCTGAAACACCTGATCTCAATAATTAGTAGGGGAGTCCACATACGTTTGGCCATGTATTGTATCTTGTGCATGAGACATTATTTTTGGAAGTGACTTGGGAGGAGAATAAAAAGAAATGTGACTTCAGAAAAACCTAGCGACATTTGCGTTACTCCAGTTGTGCCATGTTTGAGGGTTATCTGCAATAAATTATTATTGTTATTACATTGTATGTACAATGTTCTTTTCTTTGAACGGTTCACTGATTGTCATGGCTCTTATCTGCTTTGCCAAAGACAATAATTTGGTTTCATTGTTTCAGATGATATTTCCCCAGGAGGATTGAGGCTTGTTTAGATGGGTTCAGTGTCTTTCCTTTTTACCATTTACCCTTCTTGGTTTGCGGCAGATGGTGGGGCTGTAAGTGCTCTTCGGGTCAGCTTGGAGATCTTAGCAATTGTGCCCGGTGATTTATGAACAATTCCAATCAACTTTCAATTAGGTTTTTCTTGCAGCCACCTCCTGAATTGTTGGCCACAGTTCAATAGGCTGCAAACTTCTTGAGCATACTATGGACTGTGCTAACAGTAATTCCAAGGTCCTGGGAAATGGACTCAAGAATGTGTATGTTTGAGTAATATTTTCCTTCTGAAAGTTCTTTAGTCTTCATCATCTTGACAGTGGTAGCATTTTTTATTTAATTGGGAATTATTGAAATCAAGACCAAGTCTGTGAATATTTTTGGAGACAACTGTATATCTTATGTGTTTATGTCAATTTATACTGTTCATACAAAAGTAGTGCCAGTTCATTTTTCTTACATTTATGAAACACACATACACTCTACATGTTCAGCCTATAAACATCTACTCGCTACATAGAATATCTACTCCCTGAAGAAGGTCAGACAATGCTCTGCTCTTTAATTTACTGCACACATTCATTTTGTGCATAGAAGGACTGTTTTACTAATAGGGAGTTTAAGTGGCTAGGGGAGGCATCCAACTGTGATATCACATTAACCCATAGTGCTTGGCTGTGTCTGCCAGTGACTGCAGAATAAAGAGAACATGCTCTGCTCTACTCTTTAGCCTTCAAAAATGCTATTTGAAATAATGAGGATTTATAGGGAGCTAAGAGATCCTTGCTCCTGACTTACAGCCCCTCTCTCCTCAACACTCACGGGTATAATGTAAAGCACCTTTAAGACTTTGCGTTTGTATGCTTATGTTCTCATATTATATCTCAGAACGAATCTTCTTTCAAAACCAGATTTACCACATTAAATGTATTCCATATTTATCTGATATATTGTTTTACATTTAATAAAATCCCACTGAAGGACTGGACTGAAGAATAACCAACATGTTATCTTGGTATACACCAAGAATAGCAATTCAAACTCTACAAACAGTTTCTCCTTTTTTGTTGTGTAGTTATGGGCTGGAGGGACAAAAAAACAAGTGGGTAATAGTGCCTATGAACCAACAGGCTCCTGGTGTCTTTGGAGATAACCAGTGTACTGCCAGAGTGACAAAGTCAGCATGTTCTCCAGATCCTGCCCAAGTAAAATAAATGAGGCTATGTCATCCATAAACTCACAGCATGTGCCTCATAAGCTAAAGGGTAACTGAACAGGAGCATCTCTTCCAAATCTCCTGAGTAGGTCATACAATGCAGGGGTCCTGAGAAATGTTATTTGAATGAGATATATATTTCACGGCCTTAACCGTATTTCTCCATGCTGGCATGTTTTCATGTCGATGAAGATCAATATGAAATCCCTTAAAAGCCATACAGCATACTTCAATTTCCTTTCCACAATATGTGTATTCATGTAAAAAAATGCATAGTTAAATTGCTTTGTACAATTATATGCTCAGGCATCACCACGTTTGCTGAGTCCTTCACTTTGAGAGGACGCGTGTTTGTGTGGGTGTGTGTGCACTCATGTGCGTGCTGAGGGCAATCTTGTATTTACACTGGTGTTTACTCACATACCCAATTAAATATTAATACCGTAACAGTAAGAGGTTACAGTGATATGGTGCTTAGGCTTTACAAGTGCTGTCTATGAATGAACATTCAACATAGTGAGAGCTTCAAAGAATCACGGTGAAGTGTTTTGAGCCTCTCACGGAGAAAGCTTATTATGGTTGAAATGTTTTTTTTTTCTTTTTCCTGAAGGCCCCAATATTCTTTGTGAATTCTACTGAACTGAAATATACAGCATTTTTGTGCCTCTATAAAGAAGCACATACAAAGAGCCAGTTCAATAGCCTATCCTTTTGAGTTTGATCTGTGCAGTTCACAAATAAGTACTTGAGAGTGTACTTCTATAAACTACAGTTTGTAGATTCATTTAGTAAAGTTATGTCTTATTAATTCGTAAAGGTCAGTACAATCCTTGTCCTGACTACCTTAAGAGCTTAACAATTACATGTTGGGTTATTCTATTATATGTATATATATATATATATATATATATATATATAATATGTTTATGTTGGTATTCTGTTAATGGTATTGTTCTGGAACAGAATGATAGGGTTTTTTCTAGTTTTGATGTCTTTAATGTTGTTATACAATGTGGAAAATATGAAAATGTTTAAAATACTTCCTAAGGTTATACTTGTCCAAGTGACAATGTGTCTGAGGATTTCAGACTCTATCACGTCATTTTCTTGCGACAGCATGTATGGATGTGCCATCCTGGTCGAGCTGGACTACCTGTGCAACCTGAAGGGACTGCTGGTCATGCTATCAGCAGTGACACAGACAATAGCAAAATGCATAACTAACGGAGAATCTGTCAGGAAGGATATGGAGAAAGCAATTGTCTGTGGCCACCACCTGCAAAACCATTGCCTTTAAGAGGTTGTCTTGATGTTGCCTCTCCAGTGCACCTGGAATCATTTGCCACAAGAAGTGACATTGATTCACAATTGCTTATTCTTCCTAACTGGGCAGACTGATATCCCTGTGTAATTAACCTGGTGTTGTACTGAAATGATTATGTGTTCCCTTAAGTTTATTATATATTTATATATATATATATATATATATATATATATATATATATATAAGAAGAAGAAGAAACACTTTTGTAGCATTGTTACATTTTCTTTCATTCAGTGTGATCACGTGCAGACCAAAGGTCATGGTTAAAACGAAATAGTGTGTCGTTTAGCGGCATCTTTAAGAGGCGGTAGGCCCCCTTCCTGCCCTGCATTTAGAGCCATGCGGATGACACCTCTGCTAATCTGCTAATGGACCGGGACCTGTAAGGCTATCCCCTGGCCCTGCCATGACCCCTTTGTGGAACTGAATTCCTCCGATTCTTGCAGGATCATGTTACTTGATCTGTACCACAGGCGGGGGCCAGGAACAGAGGACAATGGAGTGAGAGAGAGTGAGAAAGAGAGAGAGAGAGAGAGAGTAGACGGATAGGTAGGTACAAGGTATGGCAGGAGCAGAAAATCACATCACTCTGCTGACAGTCTGAGGTTTCAGACAACATGCAGACAAGAGAACTGCTAGGGTCCGGCTCTCCATTACTTTACCTAACAAGCTTTAGTTTGTTAAATGTTGCACTTAAACATAATCATTTTCAGAATTGAAATATTCCTAATTGCAAGAATACAAATAAAAAGAACAATGTGTCCTTGTTCTGTGAAGTTTGTGTCTCTGACTGCATTCATGTCTCTTACCAGTCAAGAGACTTCTTATCGAGCCCCAACGGCTCCCAGATGAAAGCAGCCATGCGTCATTTCAGGGCCATGTCACCTACAAAAACAGGCTCTTAATGCTTAATGGTTCAGAAGGGCCTGGTGCAAAAAGAATCTCTTAAATTTGATGAAAGTTGGAAATATATCTGAGAATCAGGTAATGATGTTTTCTGAAAGGTGGGGAAGCTAGAGTGAGCCTGCATACATATTCCACGTGCCAAGGCTCCTAAAATATAAGTTCTAATTACCTTCAGCACTTTTTTGTTCTTAGTTGTCTTGATGAATCAGTGATGAAGCACTCCCACAAATGGCTGCTTGAATGGACAACCACAGCAGCAGCCCCGTTGCTGGGGTGGATTGTCAATTGAATTTTTGGTAAAGCATTGCCCAGGGTTAAGAAGTGCTTCTGCTCCATACAGCGGTGATATCATTGGCATACATTATGTAGTCTAGTGCTGGGGGGATATGGAATAGTTGTAAAAAATAATGAAAGTCTATGCAGCCTTTACTTTAAGACGCTAAACTCAAGGCAAAAGTGGAAGGGGTGTATTTGTTGACTTCGTTTCATCGTCTGTATAAGTTGAATATGTATTTGTGGGGCACTGGAGAGATAGAGAAACGGTGAAGGAGAGGAAGAGAATGCTTTGTCAAACAGAGCCTCAGCTGCCTCATAGACAACAAAGACAACATCTCTCAAAGCTCATGGTAGGAACCCAAATATGCTGCATTTATTAGGAGCACACTGAAAAATCTGCAATTTGTTCACAGACCTAATGAATGTAGTGGGGCAATGTGCAGGCCTTCTCAGTAGGGTAACACTGTTTTTTCTTAAGGGATTTATTTTATTGTATCTATTCGGTTGAGTTTCAATTATGTGCTTACACAGTCCTCCTAATGCACTTCCATCACGGTGTTGTTGCTTAAGAAACCTTTTTCTTTAGACCTACTGTCTAGACATACTCAGCTGCAGTTGCTGTTCTGACCCAATGGCAGTGTGGTGACGCAGGTTGCAATGCAAGCACAGTGTCCTCACTCTGTGGCAGAGCCACTTCCTTACTCTGCACTGTGTCCTCACTCTGTGGCAGAGCCACTTCCTTACTCTGCACTGTGTCCTCACTCTGTGGCAGAGCCACTTCCTTACTCTGCACTGTGTCCTCACTCTGTGGCAGAGCCACTTCCTTACTCTGCACTGTGTCCTCACTCTGTGGCAGAGCCACTTCCT
>JACXGK010002691.1:13395-52097 GCA_016801125.1 Novumbra hubbsi | reverse complement strand
GGGGGAGGGGTGATGCTTTTATAATAGCCTCCCTTTCTCCCACAGTTTCCTGAAATTGTCTCAGTTGACATCAAGGCTCACGCTTCACACAATATTGAGCTTTTTTTTCATGTGATGTGAAGGTTACTTACGCCTACAGTAGGCCTAAACTTAATATACCTTATAAACAAACTTAATTAGGCAGAGGCGATGCTGGAGGATTAACTGTCTGCTACAGCAGGGAAAAGCAAACAGCTGTTGATAATCACTTTACTTTTCTCATTACAGTACAGGTTATTTTTAGCGTTACTATAATATCCCAGCACGAGTTGAGCTTTGACACAAAGCGTGATTAACGTTGGCGTTTGGATGAAGAATGTGCTGCACTCAACTGTCACCTAGAAAACCGCTAAGAGAAAGAGCCCAGAAACTTTTTCGACTCACGAACGTAGCAAAGATTCGGCAATTGAAGAACATGTCTGCTTTTCTGTGTCTAAAGTTCTACGCTTACCACATCAATGTCACGATTCAAATGCAGGGGAAATCTTTTTGAGGGCCGGGGTGAAAACAGAAACAGCGCTGCCCATGATATCCTCCCTCTCTCCTTTGTAACGGCGCTACTAGAAAGGCAGGAATCCCGGCGAGGGTTTCTGGGGCTCTCCGCAGTGTGTGAGGGCGAAAAGCTTTGACAGTTATCGCCCTCCAGACCCCAAAGACAGGGCCTTTGCAATAAACAAGAGAGGAAAGAGGCTTAAGAGAGATGTCAGCAGAAGCCAGCGGAGGGCACCCTGCACAGACAACTTCATAAATACGGCGTCCTCTCTCCTCTCACTGGTCTCCCCTCTAACTCCGCTACCCTGTCTTCCTCTGGCAGTCTCACGTGTCTGTCTCCCCCGGGCAACTTCATTATCTCACACACTGGGCATAATGCAGATAATCTCTGCCAACGCCGTTGATTCGTTTTCTTTTGGTTGGGTTGGGGGGGGGGGCGGGGGTGTTCCTGCTTTCTCCGCGTCTACCTCTTCAGGGACAGCCCTGATGTTGGTGAAGCCTTTCCTGAAGACCACAAAGACCCTCCGGGCACCGCAGCGCAAGGCAGAGGTGGCACAGTCGAACGCGGTGTCGCCGGCTCCCAGGACGATCGCCGTGCCACTCAGCTGAGGCAGGGGGGACTTGCAGCTACACATTCCTGACAGATGGAAAGGAAGAGCATTGGAGAGAAAAAAAGCGGACGATTCATTATGAAAATGAGTCTGAGGCGACAGTAAATATACATAAAGTCCTAAAGTATACGGTTCACAAACTACAAAATGCAAACAAATTAGTCAATTATGTCTGTCATCCAAACATTTATCTTGTTCCAAATATGTTGTTCGCAACTGTGTGTTGTGCTATTGCTACAGCCATTGCCTCTCTGTACAGCACTAAGTAGACTATCGATCATGTCAATTTTTGCAGCTGTAGTGAGATTTCCTTCTCTTGCAACGTCCATCCTTTGCTTTACACATGGTTGTTCCATGGACCACACAGAAAAACCGGGCCTACTTAGTGAATACCACAGAATTGCATGTGGCAGGAAGAGTTTTGTTCAAAAATAGTTAGTGCCTGAGATTTTATGCAGAAATTACCAAAGAAAAGATGTCTTTCAAAGTATATTCATATTGCATTACCGAGTTACATGTTAATTGCAAATCATTATACACCTAACCCGAAAAGCTGATTTTCACTTATTTCACTCTAATATTAGGGCACCCATCCCCTGAAATCTACACCCTTGTAGATTTGGGGGGATGGGGGCTTTCAGTGTTTACCTGTTAGAAACATTGCCATGCACTATATAGGCTTCAGCGTTTACCTGTTAGAAACATTGCCATGCACTATATAGGCTTCAGCGTTTACCTGTTAGAAACATTGCCATGCACTATATAGGCTTCAGCGTTTACCTGTTAGAAACATTGCCATGCACTATAAAGGTTTCAGCGTTTACCTGTTAGAAACATTGCCATGCACTATAAAGGCTTCAGAGTTTACCTGTTAGAAACATTGCCATGCACTATATAGGCTTCAGTGTTTACCTGTTACAAACATTGCCATGCACTATAAAGGCTTCAGAGTTTACCTGTTAGAAACATTGCCATGCACTATAAAGGCTTCAGCGTTTACCTGTTTTGCTTGCCTTGGCCACCAATGGCAGGAAATCCTTGGAGGTGTAAAAGCCTTGGTCGATGGTCAGGCCATCAAATATTTTATGTCTGTTAGCCTGGGGAAGACCTGGTGATAAAAGACACAACAATGAAGCACCAAAGGTGAACCTTAGGAGAAATTACATATCGTTTTACAGCAACAAACAAACAAATAGCACGTTCTGAATTATGTCTTTTCGAAAATAGTATGAAAGCTTATGAAAGTTTCTATGGTCAAATTCCTAATTGCCTCTTGTCCTCCGTCTTTCAGCAATCCTCTTTCTGTCGTATTCGGCTTAGTGGTGACATTTGCCAACAAGTCCAATGGAAGACAAGCCACTGTCCTGTCGAAAAATAAATTTGTTGGGCAAAAAAAATGCATATTGGTCTTACGTGGAAATGTATTCTTGTTGTCCTATGATTATTTAACCTCTGTTTTATGACGAACTGCTATTGTCATTGTGGCAGAATCAAAGAGTCATTGGCAGCATTTAAACAGATTGTTTTCCATGAATGTGATGAATCAGATAAAGTCTTCTGATCATAAATGAGAAAAAAGCCAAATGACACAATCTGACATACAATTACCGATAACCTTTTGGGGGAAATAATGTGATTTGTGTTTAGTGTATTGTTATATTGAATATCCAATACTACGACCATGTTCATATATGTATTATCATAGCTTTCTGAACAGTCACATTTTAAGCCTTGAAATATCCTGCTCCTGTATAGGTATTATTTCCTGTGCTATTTTGAGCCTGTATAAATGCTAACACCAATGGTATGGCTCTTAATGTGGACATTACAGTATATCTTGGCTGAGAGCTCATTAAATATGGATATGAATTGCTAAGTAATACTGACTGGGAGAGTAAATTCTGACACGGAGCAAAGCAGTTTTCAGAAAGTGTTTAAAAATGCAAGGTTATATGACACATTGGGCACATTTCACTAAGACACAACGGTGAGCAGTGTCTCTCATTTGTAGAAAGCTTTAATGTTAAAACATAGGAAGCAGTCAATTCTACAGGAGCATTAACACTACTACACTGGAAACCCACTATTCAGCTAGTATCTGTGGTACCAGTAGCAAGTATGCAGTCAAAAATGTCAAAAATAAAATACTCTCTCTAGACTGCTCCTGATTTTAATATATCTAGTTAAAATGAAGGTTTTAATAATTTAATAACATTTTTAATAACTTTTTTACTATCAACCATCAGCATTGGAGAAGTGTGAGGGTGTTCCTTGCCAGCTTAGTGACACCACCCATCCATCCTTCCATCTGACGGGCACATCAAGGCCCTTAGTAGGCCCAGGTTGTATTATTTTTTATGACAGGACAGCAGGGGTTAGGCAGACAGGTATGTAGAGGGGGACAGGGAGAAGGGAGGAGATTGGCCAAGGATGGGATTGGCTGTGGAGGGGATTGACCCTATTGGAACGCGTGGTCCGGTATCAGGATCTAAGGCCGCTAAACCTGACTACGGCACAAACATCTCTGGGTTTTACAGTTATGTTATACATATTCCCCCCCCGGATGTAGGTTACCATTATAATTGGTTTGACAGGTATTTCTGGAACGGTAATGTGTGTCCCATCACGTCAGTTGAGCTTCTCATAGTAACTGTTGGGTGTTAAATGTAAATGTTTTAAGAGGGGCCAAAAGAAGCAAACAAATGCTTACTCTCACAATGATAACAGAGGGCTTGGACACATGCCAGACCAAACAAGAAGACACTGTGACGTGTTACCGAAGTTACAGTAAACCTCCAGTGCGCCTGTTACAGAGAGGATGATGTTCTGTATAGTTTGCCCCAAGTTTCTATAGAAATGGCTGTTTAAAAAATGAAACACTCAGTCCTTGCATATGTGCACTTCAAAGAGTCGTCCTTTCCAAACTGATACTGAAGCATAGATACATGCTATAAAGAAACAATATGTTATTGCTAGCTTGTGTTCAGCCCCACGCTTGTCCAGCACACTATGCTTAGACCGCAGGCGGTGACGGGGCTTATCTGCTAGACTGTATAGTCGTCATTAGCATTCCACGCGGAAATCAACGCGTGAAGAGGAAACACTCTCAGTAGACAATCACGACAAAGTGGATTTTAACAATAAAACTCTCTGACAATGCCATTGTATGTAATGCAGCTCCATTTGCCATGTGTTTCGTCCCATGTCTCTCCCCTATCTCCCTCCCGCTCTCTCTCTCGGAACCCCCCCCCCACCCCGTCTCTGACTGGCGTAACTCACCGTCGGCAGGCCGTCCATGTCCAGTGAGTGAACCCCATGAACCCCATGAACCCCACCGGTTCTTTGACATATATAAAAGAATATAATGGGATATATAATAAATCCTCTCATGCAGATGTTTTCATTCTCCCCACAGGCACTCCTCTCATTAATCAACCCTTATCAGTCGCCATCAAACGAGAGAGCGAGAGGGGATGGAAGGAGGACACCGGGAGGAAGAGAAAGACTGGAAGGAAGGGGACAAAAGAGAGGATGCGGAGGTAGGGGGGGGGAGGCGGGTCTAGAGGCAGGGAGCGCTCAGTCCGTTATCTCTCTCTCTTCCTCGGTCTGTCTGTAGCTCTCACAGTGACTTTCATTTACTGTGCCGACTGAGTCGTCCCCCTGACCTCGCTCACCCTTATGAATTGCGTATAGATGAACAAGCACTAAGGGCAGAGTGTTCAATAATGCAGCGGCATACTAAGTACATTAAGATTTAACATAAATAAAGACCTCTGAAGCCATAACTGCCCTCTGCACTGGGATCCATTAACCTTGTCAATGGGAAAAAGAGACACGTCCAGAGAGAGAAAATGGCTGCCCCTGCCGCACCTCATGGAAGCCAGTGGTAGTAAGATAAGCCTGATACGCTGGACCAATAGTGACATCATTTTTCGCAGCCAGAAAAGGGTATCATTTAAAAAAGAAAAAACGTGGTAGATGGCTAGATTAACTGACACCAGCGGATGAAAGTGTGCACATGTGTTTCTACATGAACATGCGCATTTAATAAATTGTTAAGAACTGCGTTTCCGGTGTGAAATGATCGATGCCAACTGATAAAGACTTCTTTATCAGGATCTGTCTCAGATCTGTATCATCCAGTCCATTATTCCAACAACTTTAGCTATGGATTTTCACCCTTTTATGAAAACCGGTCATTAAACATGATCAAAAACATTGTCTACCTCAATCAATCTTCCTGCGTGTGGTTTTCCCAACATCAACATATTGTGTCCATCTCGCCTTTCAAGATGTGCCAATCCAATCAACGGACAGCCATTCATCCGCTCTTCCACACTCTCAGCAATACCCATAGCATCTGCTGTCTCTCCTTCGCACACTTTAAACACCCAAGAAGGGATGGGCATTTCTGTAAACCAGAGAAATAAAAAAAAAGCAAAGACAATTGAGCCTCACCGCCACAGATCACACTGTAGAGCGGAGCTGAGAGGGTTAATCTACTGTTTAAACCCAATGAACCTTTGAGCTGCCTTCCTAAGCCTATAGCTCAAATCCAATGCCCTTATCTCCCTCCCTCAACCTGTCTTCCATTTAGCATACTGCCAGGTAGAAATTAGCATGTCAACCATGTCAGAGGATGACATTTAAAAAGCCTGTAAAGGACTAGTATGAAATCACAGAAATGAACTGCAAACACACTGCCACTTTCATTTTTCATAGGGAATTGTAATTCCTTTACATTCCTTTTGTGAAGAAAAGGAAAGAACAATCTCAAAATGGTTTGAAATGAATGACTTGCCCTAATTAGGGAGTTTGCTATCAAAGGACTCTGAGCGTTTAAAAAAAGCGAATTATAGATAAATAATTTTTTCTGTTCTGTCTGTTTGGTGACACCAAACAAACATGCAAAGCTTTGAGGAATGTTTTGAGTCGCTCAGTAATTCGCATGGTTGGAATGACATATGAAAATAAAAAACATGCTATTACTTGTTTAATCAAAAAAGTTTATTTAATGCTGAGTAATTAACAAAAATATGTGTAAAATTTAACTGACTGTGGCTTCATATACCCCCCCTTAAAAAAATAGTTTTGTTTCTTAATTAACCATTTTGTTTTGTTCACAACAGTAATGTGGAATGATTTAAGAAGAAGAATTAAGAAGTTGTCACATTGACCAAAATCCACTGCACACCAGGATATAAGAGAGCAAGACAGAAGAAGGCTCGCATATGTGATTGATAGTTCTACTTGAAAGTATGTCTTCTTTACTTTAATGAACTGATCTACTAAAATAATTCAATGTTAATTATGCAGCTAGCTATTAGTTTGGCCAGAACCACTAGCTTAGCACAGTAGCAAAGGTTTTCGTGAAAAGACATTATTAGAATGTTGTGTCATATGTTTTTTGTGTATTGGACGAAACTGGCATTTTAGCTAGGAAGGGGGCGGAGCATGCATTGCCAGGAGGCTAGTGAGAACATTAGACCCCGTTAATTAAATCCTTCCTCTACATTCATTCGTTCCTTCAGAGCATATCTAGAAAAAAAAACAAGTCCAGTACACAAATGTTTTCAAATGAAGGAAAATCACTGACTGTGTGTCCATTATATAAAAAGGCCTTTTTGTCTACATGTCAAATAAGCAATTAGTGTTTATTTGTATTCATCTTAAAAAGTATGGTTAAGTGATGAGCAATGCAGTAATGGGAACAACCAAACCTACAAATAATGTAATGCATACAAAATATATTCAAAATAAATGACTATAATCTAACAAAAACAAAAAACCCAAAATCTGCAAAAGCACTAATTGCTGAATAACGTAGTACTTTGATTCTCTTGAGAAACGGCATATTTGAAATATAAATGTAGTTGTCTGTCTACACTACTTAAACTAAGGCACAGCCACAAACAATGTAACCCTGCACTGATAACTTCAACAGCGGTATCAAACCGGAGTGTTGCATGTCCGCAGGTTTTCACCCTAACCTTGTACTTGATTGATTAATTAGGTCACTAATTGGTTTGTTTATATCCTCATCTGGTTGTTTAAGTCTGAACTGGGAACCAATTTACAGGAAAAAACTAAAACCCGAGGACACTCGACCCTCTGTGAAAACGGTTTGACACCCGTGAGTTAGCCCAAAAGAGGCAGATGGAGAAGGGCCGACTTCAGTATATCCTTCCATGCCAGTGTCAGAAAATCCACACTCTGGGATCACTCAGCAGGAGGAACTATAGGAGATTCTGACAGGGCACACAGCGTGATTGGTGGCATCTCAGCAGGCCTCGCGACGGACAGTCTTAGGTTAGCATTCTAGGGCACGATATCACACCCAGGAACATCCAATAAGAAATGAATGAAGCTGATGCCGTGAGACTATTTAGAGCACGACCTCTGACAGAGCAACCAACGGACAGGGATTTGGCCCACGTCAAGAGTTATGCCCTACAAAATAAAAAGGGGTCCTCTTTTTCATTACTGTAGAAATGGTCTGCCACTCTATTGGAAGCAATAATTGTCGCTAAATTGCGACGTGCCTTGGCGAAATGACTTACAACATTTAATGAAAACAAGCATTTGTGGAGCGTTTGTTTCACTTTTAGCCTGAGCATGTTGCCTGCTGGTACACGTTTTAAACCACAGAATGAATTAGCCAAAACATATTGGTATGACAGTTCACCACTAAACTTTACAGTTGGGTAAAGTGATTCAGAAAAAAAGTATTAAATTAATAACAAACCAATGCCAATAAAGACAGCTTTATAACCATCCTCTCGCAGAGAAAGGAGAGTCATCCCATCTTGGCCCAAGGCTTTTTCACAAACCACCTAAAACACAGAAAAGTCATGATTTATAATGGGAGCCCCAGCTCTAGGAGCATTTTAAACAAAACATTTATTGTTAAACAATAATACATTTTGGTTGGCCAAACGTATGATAAAAAACTATTCATGTTGCAATAAAATCTGTTAACGGAATAGCTTGCCCCTGATTCATATTTGGGTAAAAGCTCTTTTATCCTGAAATGTTCGTAATGCACATTTTAAAAAGAATATCCATTATTCAGCTCTGTCCCAGTCTGTAATTAGCATTGTTCAAATTCATGAATGGAAAGGTGCATCCTTCTTTACAAAAGGAAAAACACTCTGAAATACTCCAAACTAAGACTAGTGGTGTCTTTTACCTCAAAGAAACTGACAATGTTGTATTACTTGAGATAAAGGGTTCATCTTTGCAATTTAAATCTAATCTTCAAATAAACTGGTACTTCCTGCGTTTAACAGTCAGTTTTGTATATTTGTAATTGTATAAATCTACAGGTTATTTCTAGAAGTTTATAACCTGCACCCCGTATAAACAACAATATTAAACATCAGTCATAGGGCGTAATTAAAATAATATGTCGGAACGCAGCTGAGGAGAAGGGCGATGAGGAACAAGTTAAACCCCAACCTGTCCAGAGATTGGTGGTGTGGTGGCGGATCGTGCATCGTGCAAACCGAAAGGAATGCTTTTGTTGGGAACTATTGATGCCAATGGAGAACGCGAATGACCCAGTCCATGATGCTGAAGTTCCACGTAAATTCCCTAATTTCCATTCAGAAAAAAGACGCAGGATTTTCCACCAATGAAAATAGGCAAGCTTGCAGAGCTATCTATCTTCACTTAGCTTGTTGAGGTTAAAGTTCACGCCCACCTTGATTAAATAGCTTGCTTGTGTGGGTTATCAAATTCCGACAGCTCTTTCATTGGTATACAGTTTCAAATATCCATACTAGCATGGCAAATTACTAAATGTAGTTTAAAGTGTTTTGGAGTAGTTTTCCGTTGGCAATGTGGCTTTTGTAAAGCAGGACGCACCGTTTCCATTCATGAATTTGGATGAAGCTAATAACTCTAAGCTGAATAAGGGATCAATTTGAAAAACGAAGCTATGTGCTTTCAGGAACAACTCAGGGCAAGTGGACTTTTACCCAAATATAAACCTGGGCCGAAATATCCCTTTAAAAAGCCTACAACCAATTAAAAAGACCCGGCTTAGGATGCTCTTCACATGCGATGAAAATTCATAATCTATTTATCGAGAACAGAAGGAGGCACATAGACATGCAAATGGGTTGCACCCGAAGAACACTTCAATGCCTCCAATCTCCCCATGCCTTTCAGCAACCCAATCTGTGTCCTGGTGGAAAATGAATAGCCAGGAGGTTCGATCTAGTCCGGGCTGCTCGGTAGTGGCACACTAGCAGGCTGGCCATGGCGTGCACTATCGATTGCCCTTTCTCACCACCGTGGCATTCAGACAACAGACAGACAGGCGGGAGCAGTGCCCCCCAGTTGCAGTTGGAGACAGGGTCTGGAGCCTGGAGCCTGCATGCCGGTCTGCCTGGCTGACGCAGCTTTTAATTGTTCTTTATTAATGCGCCTGACATTTGGGCTGCTGATCTTCTCCCAGACCTGTCGCCTGCCATGCCTGCGTTAGCCTCTGATGTGGGGGGGGGGGGGGGGACTCATTACCTTGACACCCAAATCCTTCATTAGCTCCACCTCGAAGTTCACTACCTCGTACGGCAGTCTGAACTGAGGGATCTCTGCAGAGCTGAGAGAGAGAGAGAGAGAGAGAGAGAGAGAGTGAGGAAAAATTAATTTAACTGGAAGTTGGGGGAGGGTTAGGAGTAGGTGGAGGAAGGGGTGAACATAGAAAGTTAGAGGAAGCGAGGGAAAACTGACAAACACACAGGAAGACAATTCTCTATTGTCGCAACACCTGTTCTGTTGTCTTATTGTCTTTATATTTCAGATGGCGTTTCCTTTTGCAAACCGGAAAATGCTCCTGCCCTTATGACCAACCTCAAACATGAACAAACTTAAAATCCTATTCCCTGTGGTCTGTTGATCTGAAACTCTGGACATTCAGAGGACTCCTAGAAGCAGTCAACTTCATACTGAATCATTCCAACAGTGAAAGGCCTTTGTAGGTAATTGATACCCCCGTCCAAACCTAGGCATTTAAAAGATGAATATTTGCAATTACCTAGCATCTCATTAGCCAATGTGACCTTATACACTGTTCTCTATATTGATCCGACAAACCCACTATGATCAACAGTGCCCTTTAGTGGTAAAGGTCCACCCAAAAGGACACAAATTTAGATAAATTACAGATGCATATCCCCAAGCATTAATGAAGAATCATAGATCTTGAAATAAGCTCCGCCATCAACTAATTGCTGCAGGAAGCAAATACATTATTTAATTACACAAAATACTTTGTTCTGACAAATAGAAGTTAAAAATGTGTTGTTATAGTCATATTTAACACCTCTGACACATTAAATGGTTTTACTTTACGTTTTTATGCCAATAAGAAAAAGAAACCCTTCATATGACTTAACAAAAGACTTTACTGTACATAGTTAATTTTAAAAGATTGTGACAACAAACACATTTTACCTCAGTCCACCGATCCACTTCTGTTTTTCGAATATGGTAACGTCATCATAACCCAGACGAGCCAGGAAGGACGCACAACTAATGCTGGCTGGGCCACAGCCAATCAGAGCGATCTTTGAGTGGAAGCTGTCAGGCATCTGGTCAGGAGCAGGGAGAGCTGGGTTTCTCACCTGGGGGATCCCCATCTTACTGAAAATCTGGACGAAGCAAGAGACAGGGGAACCATCCTGGCTTAGTTGTTCCGTATTTTCAAAGGCATACCAAATCTGAAAGTGCTTTCCACTAATTGGTCTTTTGAATCTTTTACAACAGATATCTCATTTGTCAAATCGAAAAATATTCCCTTCAGTTACTTTCCTTTTCTTACAAACTATTAAGTTCCTTGTCAACATCAACAAAAGCACAACCAGTTCCTACACTTCCATCCATGTCCACCTTTGCCCAAGTCCAGTTCCACCCATGTCCACTTTCACCCTTGTCCACTTTCACCCATGTCCACTTTCACCCTTGTCCACTTTCACCCATGTCCACCTTCATCTCATATCCACTTTCACCCATGTCCACTTTCACCCATGTCCACTTTCACCCATGTCCACCTTCATCTCATATCCACTTTCACCCATGTCCACCTTCACCCATGTCCACCTTCACCCATGTCCACCTTCACCCATGTCCACCTTCATCTCATATCCACTTTCACCCATGTCCACCTTCACCCATGTCCACCTTCACCCATGTCCACCTTCACCCATGTCCACCTTCATCTCATATCCACTTTCACCCATGTCCACCTTCACCCATGTCCTCCTTCACCCGTGTCCACTTTCACCCATGTCCACCTTCATCTCATGTCCACTTTCACCCATGTCCACCTTCACCCATGTCCACTTTCACCCATGTCCACCTTCATCTCATGTCCACTTTCACCACATGTCCTTTTAACAGTTGAAATAAGTGCAGGCTGCAGCAGTAACAAAGTCCATAGTGGATTTGCTGTGAAATGAGAGTAGTGCAGTCCAGATAATAAAATGATCTTGATCCACACATGAAGTTATCGATGGTTACTACAATATAATGCCTGAGCAGGCATCATTATAGGTTACATTAATTTAGTTATTTATAAGTTTCATGAAACGTGAAGCCCAAATTGCTGTGTGACAGTGCATTTTTAATAGTCCTTAAGAGTGGTTCTAAGGCCTCCCATTTATCATTGCTCCCGCAGAAACCAAACAACGCATCAATTCAAAACGCCATCCCTGTTTTCGTCATTCCTATCACACTCTAACTGAAACAATGAATGCCAGACTACTGGTGACAGACCACTGTGGCGTTAGACGCTCTGCATGTTTGGGTGAGTGTGTGGGCCGCAACAGGCCCTGTGAGCACGCCGCACATGCATACAGAAACATCACTCAGCTTTGATGGATGAAAAATGACTCCCCCCCGGCCTCCCCCACGCTCAGCGCATATCATCATAACACGAATGGACACGAGACAAGCTCCGCTCTTCAGCTGAGACGACTCTCCACGACTCCTGAGAACAGCAACGTCACCGCGCGGGTCGCGTTACAGTGCCTCGGTTCCAGACTCCAAGTAGACACTAATACGCTTATATCCACTATGGGATTAAAAACCAGAAGAATGAAGGGGAGAGAGAAAAAAAGAAATCAACCCAGCTGCCATGTTTCCGGCTCTAAATGTAAAAATCAAAGTAGGCTTTGACTTTATCGGTGATGTTGAGAGGGAGCGCAACTGGAAGCGTGGAGCGCTGGCTGAAAGGAGCTGAGAACAGCGGAGCAGCGACAGCCCCCGATAGCCCCCTTATCTTCCTTTTTCTCCGGGGTTATCTAATTATCTGCTAAATAACCGCCGTGACATTTCACATTTAAGGCTAGAGAAGAGCTGCCACCCTCATGGAGATGTATAAAAAGTCACAGCAGAGGTGGACGGTGAGAAAAAGAAGGCAGAAGAGTGGACAGAAAGCTTTTGTAATTGTGCTTTTTATCCTTTGGGAAGTAATGAAACCTCACAGCGAGCGTCCAGTTCCTTCTGAGGGTTGTAGAGGATACCAGATACCACAGTACACCTTCAGAGGTCTAGAGAGGTCCATGCCTCAACAGGTCTGGGATATTGTGGGGCCAGATACCACAGCACACCTTCAGAGGTCTAGAGGAGTCCATGCCTCAACAGGTCTGGGATATTGTGGTGCCAGATACCACAGCACACCTTCAGAGGTCTAGAGGAGTCCATGCCTCAACGGGTCTGGGATGTTGTGGGGCCAGATACCACAGTACACCTTCAGAGGTCAAGAGGAGTCCATGCCTCAACGGGTCTGGGATGTTCTGATGGCGGCAGAAGCGGGACCTACACAATATTAGGCAGGTGGTCATAATGTTCTGGCTGATTGGTGTATATAAATATATATATATATATATATATATACACATATATGCATATATATGTTGAAAAACATATAGTAAACCAATTTGTGGAAATGTCAGGTTTTGGTCAGATGTGTAAAACAGTAGATTTGTAAAAGTCCTCCATTCTGCATATAATAATTGAGAAAATGTTCCCTTTGTCAAAATGCACTCGTCGTTTGGCTGGAAACAAAGTGGAATCAAAGCATTCGTTAGTGGGTAGTGGAAATGCATCCCTAACAGCAGGCAGCCCTACATGTCAATGTGTGGGTCAAATGTAGCAATTCATGCCCACACACTATCTCTGACATTTTACTTTAATTAGGCGTTACCAAGGAACTAAATACAGCTCAACAGGACAATGACAGGAATAGATAGCCTGATTATCTCTGAGCTATACATGAAAACACACATACACACCTGATCTTCCAATCATTATTCAACACGAGGAAGAAGGTGAAAAAATACAGGAGCACAAATGATCAAACAAACAGAGCGTATAGCAGTTCAAAAACATGTAGCCTTCATGCGCGCTGCTTTATGCACTTTTGTTCATCCGAGATAACAGCCATGGAACATGAAGAACAACCACACATGTGCTTTTATATCGATTTACCTCTAAAAGGATCTGTACATAATTCCTTTAAAGACCTTATTGGCACTCCAATCTCTTCCCCCCTGCTCTAGAACATATAATGAATCTCCGTTGACATTGGCTCCGGTATGTGTTTCAGACATGAAAGCAAGAATACTCCGATTCCTTATGTCTCCTTAACTCTCACATCTTAACCACGGTGCATCATCTGTGTGGACGTTGAGATCTTGCATAAGTCCCTGCGTTTTTTCCTTTGGTCTGTTCACTGGGTTTTACCTCCATTTCCTACCCTGCTCCTCGTCCCGCCAGGCTGTTTCCTAATGGTGAATCTGGTGTTTATCCTAGCAGAAGGCTAGGCTGGGATGATAAACTAGGGGGAAACTATGACTCCAACGGCAGAAGGTGACAGACGCATTGTACCGGGCTCATACCAACGCCATAACAAAGGGTTGAGAGGCACCATTAATACTGAGCTACATGCTGCAGCTTGCCTCTCCATCACCCGTTATGGGGACTTAGTAGAGACAGGAAAATATAATGTACAGTGGGACTGGAACACAGCACAGAGCAATAAAGCAAGTTGAGACTACAGACCAGAGTACAGTACAGAGGAGTACAGTTCAGTACATATTACGGGGTGCAAAGTAAAATGTACGGTACAGTGGAACACAAGGGAAAGGTCAGTGTAGGACAGCAGAGTAAAGTAGTTGGAAAACCAAATGGCAACCATCCCGGCCTTCGCAGTAAATTGCTTACACAGAAGCTACTTCGAAGTAAAAGGCACATGACATGCCTTTTGAAGTACAGTAAGGGTCAGGAAAGAGATTCTCTGGTCTGATTAGACCAAAGCTGACTATTATGCCTGAAAGCCAAGCCCTCCATCTTGCAAAAACAAGGTACCACCCATCACCTGGCTAATACCATCCCTACGATGTGGCAGGCGGTGGGAGCCTCACGCTTTGGGTATGTTTCTAAGTGGCAGGGACTGGGAAAATTGGTTGTGTTTGAAGGAAGGATGAATAGGGAATTAATCTGTTACAGCCCTGCAACCAAATTTTCCAATCCATCCACCCATTGACCATATAGTCTATGCATCCTTGTACACACTCATTATCCTCTGCATTATTCTACATTAAGTGGAAACACCATACTACACAATATGGGTGGGACGATATGAGAATTTCATGACATGATTATCTTGGTCAAACTGTTCCCGATTTACAATTTGATCCCGATTAATGTGAGGCTCTGCAGGAAACTCCTAAGAGACAGAGAGGCTGTCAGCCCAATAGCAATTCTCCATTACATCACTTTTGTTCTTGTGCATGTAGAAAGCCATTACAATAAAATAACAAACAAAGCTTTTACTGCAATAATACAAGAACATGTGCATCTCTAAATGTATATGGTTGCCCGCTAGCAGAGTCATTCAGTTTCATTGACAATACATTGCAAAGGATGTTTAGTGGCATCCTGAAAAAGTAGTCAGGAACACATTGATGTACGGCAAGAGTTTGTTCAAGTCACTCAGCTGAGGATCTGGGGTGGAAGTAGATTTAATGTGGGTGCACGTGTTCTATGTGCCTAATTACCTAATGATAAGACTTGTGTGTCGATCCTTCATAATAACTTTATCGTTCATTATAACCGCTCCCCGTTATGTTGTGTGCATCATGTATTGTACAGATCGTGCAGAGATCCTGTTATTTTGGCATGCGCAAAGGATATTCTATTTGACTTCCCTTGTCATTTTCAATTGAAGGAAAGTGTAAAGAATTTGAATATAAACAAAGTTATAAGAAAATCGAAAGAGTTATATGTATAATAATATACATCCTATTATTCATATTTTCTATCTCTGGTAACTGCATGTCTTCTAAGATAAATGTCATAGGTTTGTTTAAGTTCAACATTATGTCAACTGGGATAATGGAACGCGAAGTGTACAAGCGAGAAGTGGAGGCATGATCAGAAGCTTTTTCTCTAGGCTACTAGGTGGTTAGAATAGTACTGTTGCAAAGGAATTGGAAAGCATTTGCTCATTCATTACATAATTTTCCATCGCAACGAAATGTAGATTGTATCTGTGTGAGCTGATGCCAAAATACTTACAGGAACACTGTAACTCTTGGAAGTTCATTTTAATTACTAGCCTTCAATCAGAGACACCCCACACCTGACTTTATAGCCCTACACATGTACACAGACATGGTAATTTGTGCCCAAGCAATATCCTCTTGAACAAGTAAATGGAAAAGCACAAGTTAGTGGAGGAGAGAGAGAGATGTGTTTATAATACAGACACGCTCCACATTTTAAAATGTCTTTAACATACTAAGAGACTGGCCAGGCAAGAAATGCAATTGTCAGACAGGTTAAAACAAAGAAGTAATGCAGCCATTTTATCTTTTCGGACACATTTCGAAATTAGGGTTTAATTGGATATTGCCGACAAATCTGAGAGATATTTTGGGTGTTGGATAAAAATGTCAACAACATGGTTCGGCTGGGATATACATTTTGTGATCCAATGAAGACCTCGACCATGAGGAGACTTTCTAGGCTGGCAGGGAATCACTTTCAAGTTGTTTTTAGTCACACTTCCTCCGGGGAGAGACTGATAATAGGCTGAAATAATGGGCCTTTTCATAATTTAAGATCGCATTCTCGCAATGGAGGGTTGGGGGCAAGTTTGTTTTATAAAATCTATACAATACAAACCCAACGCACGACGACATTTAAGAATTGAATTTTTATTGATATTGTAACTGACTGCCCCTTTATTGTTTTTCCTGGATTACTTTCATATTTTTTCCATTGTGATTAGTTACATTGTCTTTTGACCCGTTCTTATTACGCAACGTTATAAATTATATCCTACTTACATACATATTTGGGCTGCATTTCTAACATACACTTTACATAAGAAATATTGTGTACGGTCTTCAACCCAGTGAATCCGTTATTCTAATTGGTACTACAGACCAGGTTCAATAAGTGCTATTTGAGAACATCCATACCTCAGTAGCAAATTGCTGCAGCCCACCGATGTTGATCGGTCCTTCCTCAGAGGCATAGAGGTTACAGCCTCCCACACAGAGGTCAGAGGTCGGACACACCATGCCACAAGTCAGGCCCAGAGGGTTATCTGAAAAGATGGACTTTGCTGCCCCATAGTAGTTCTGAAACAGAGAGAGACAGACAGAACACGACAGCCAACACAACACACGTGAGGTCTGAACTTGAGGCGCAGTATTGATACACATAAAACGTAGGTTTTAACCCCGATCGAAGCAATATAACACTACATACATACTTAGGGGTAAACGTCAGGTAATTATGTTGTGCATTGTGAACAGCTCGTGGCGTGACTGTGATTCCCTGTTCCCCACAGTGAAGCAGGGACAACTGGCTCTGACTGATGAGTACCATGTTTCCTTGGGCTGGCAGGTCATTGGACATATGTGAGACACAGTGAGAGGACTGGACCAATGAAGATAGACTATGTTCTAGTTGGTGTATTTGCAAAACAAAGTTACTCAGAGACTTTAGATAATTGAACTAAAATGTAATTATTGCTATCTTGAAAGAAATACCTACAGCATTTATGAACTAAAACTCTAGGAAATGTTCCATGCAAGCTGCAATGTTGTTTTTTAATAATACATCCTCATTTGGGTAATTTGACTGCGAAGGATAATGAAGAAAACACTGCGTAATCATAATAATTTAATTAAAGACAAAGCTATTCTGCTTTATTAGTTCTATAGGTTTAAAATTACTGATTTGGTGAAATATGATGAACAATGCTTTGTGTCCATACTATCTATTAACATTAGAATCTTCCATATAGGAATGAGAATCAACTCAACTTAAAGCCAACTGATGTCTTAACAGCTCTATAACGTTTTCTTGCATAACAAACTAACTTATGGATGCAATACTAACTGTCAATGAGACAATTTCTCATGAACCCCTCCAGACTTGCTTTAACAAGAAACAATAACAGACATGTGAGTATCCCAAAAATCACAAGCCCCTTTAAGTTTCATTACAGAGTACATAGAGTTTGCCATACAAATATAAAAGTTGTCCAAACATTCTTAGCCAAGCTAACATATACTGCATTAGATAACAAAACTACAGGAGTCCCAGATTACAAAATGAAAACCTTTCATGTTTGTTTTTCCTCTATGCTAACACAGAGGCTGCCGAAATGTTTATTTCACCACATTAATCTACTGAAATGACTGATTTGATCTGTTTTACAATGTTTACCCCATTCACAGCATATATCTTCACTGTTAATAACATATCTTATCAGACACAGCGTACAAAGCAGGTTTGTTAACAAAGCATAAATAAATTGCAATAATGTGTGTGTTCAGTTTGGCCTTAATCTTACGGATGTAAGAAACCTATAGAACCTGTGTTAATATAATCTGCAGCTGTTTACAAAATGAATGCACAGTGTTGTAGTCAGAGGTACATGCTAGGACATTGCTTCACCTTTTTGTATGGTCAGTTTACCCATATTGTGTGAAGGAATGCATTGAGTGTTGAGAATAAATGTTTTGTCTTTGTCACATTCTTCATCACATTCACAAATCACCAGTGCTTTATTTACCCTGGTAGAAGTAGAATCTCTGGGCTTTTCTCTCTTAAAACCGTTGGTTACTAATAGCTGCCAAGATCAAAATCCATGTCTCAGTCAATCACTTGTTGAAGTGATTTTGTGTTTTAATTAAAATAGCTGTGATAAGGCACAGATACATCAGTAAATAACCAAAGCTTTTTTTAAACCCTTTTAGTCATCCAAAATATAACTGTTACCTTGTTGGCAATACTGGTGATGAATGACTTGATGTCCAGGTTGGTGGGGCAACTCTTTTGACACGGGGCATCTGCACATTTCAGGCACCTAAACACAGAGACCCCCCAAAAAATTGAAGGTAATCGTCGTCATTGTTTTTTCCGCTTGATGACAAATGATACACTGTACAAAAGTTGAAGTTCTAAGCTTCTAGACCAAATGACGGCTTTGTAACGGGGGGCTGTTGCGAGCTCGTAAACGCGTCAGAGTAATAAAAGTGTGACGCAAATCTTGAAAGTGGGGTCGGGATGGAGAGTGACAGACAGAGAGTCAGAGGTCAACCGTGAATGAATGAGTGGTTGAAAAGTAAAAGAACACAGCAGAAAAATAGAGAGTAGAAAGAGAGAAGAAGAAAGAGACAGAAAGACGGGAACAAAAGAGAGAGAAGAGGGAACCCCCCCCCCCCGCCCTCCCACCACAGACACCTATAATAATCCCATCTTGCAATTCTCGGAGCTCGGAGCAGAGCAGAGAGCACCGGTCTGCCATTAATACCACTTATCACCCTGACAGCAGGGCAATTATAGAGGGGCTGTAGCCAGGTAGACGGGCTGTAGCTAGCAGTGACCGGCGCCGTTGCTTCCACACACACACACACACGCACATACACACAAAAGCACCCACAGCCACTCACTCATAACTTGCATAGTGCGCACACACACACACACACGGACGGACGCTCCGCAGTTAGACGTTTTATTAAACCTGGGTGGTTGATCATCAGCTGACATCACAGTTGACCCATTTTTTATTTGACAATAAATTATCCTTTAGCCTATAGCATAATGGATATTGCCGCAGTGTATCTCAGAGCGGAGAATGGCTGGAGACAGCACAATGAAATGGGGCTGAATGGGGCAGAGAGAGGGAAGCACAGACACACACGCACACACGCACGCACACACACACCGCTAAGAGAGAAAATGCTCCCGAGATATTATCCGGCATCATGGTCGTTATCTGTAGCTAACTGATTAATACTGGAGGAAGTGAGCTACTGGGAAGCATTGGGGAGAGGTAGATCCAAAAACACACACACACACATAGACGCATACACAAAACAATAGAGAATACATACGACTTGGGTTTCAGAGGTATTTTAGCGTGCAACCCCCTTAAATATTAATACAGTGTATATGACCTGAGAAAACAAACATTTCAACCCAGCTCAAAATCCATTAAGGCATTAAAAAAGATGAGATCTAACGGACGGATAAAAAATTAATGAAAAAGAAAATCAGTGAGTGGGAGAAAGGGCACCTTCCATTGGTGGTTTTTTTTTTTTGTTGTTTCATAAAAAGAGAAGAAAGAGACACAGGGATAAAAAAAAGCACCAAAGTCAAAGTGTAATAACCTTTTTCTCCCACTGTCATAAAACAAAGCTCTGGTGAATTCCTATGGACAGGAATCCCATTGACTTTCTCTATTTCCTCCTCTCAAGGTAACATTAAAGGACCTGGGCTGATACGGACACATTTTAGAGCCACCTCTATCCATCTCCCCTGGCCGGCAGCAGCCCTGGCCGGCGCTTAGCAAATGTCAACAGAAAATAATGCCCACACAAAGGCAATCTTATTTGTTCAAGAATCGCTCTAGGTCACAGCAATTCACTAGGGCGCACTAAGCTACACACTACACAGCTTCTCTAAGGAGGGCTTTTCTCTCTAGTCTATCCAGGAACTTCAGCTGCACCTGTGTTACGCTGCTGCCTGCCTAAGTCACACCATAGTCGTTATACAGTACAGGCCTCTCTCTGTCTTACTCTTTCTGTCTCACTCTCTCTGTCTCACTCTCTCTGTCCCACTCTCTACAGCCCCAACCCAGCTGTCTCACTCTCTCTGTCTCACTCTCTCTGTCTCTCGCTCTACACCCCCATCTCAGCTGTCTCACTATCTGTCTCTCTCTACACCCCCACCTTAGCTGTCTCACTCACTCTGTCTCTCTCTTTATACCCCTACCTCAGCTGTCTCACTCTCCCTGTCTCCACACCTCACCTCAGCTCTGTCTCACTCTCTGTCTCTCCCTCTCTACTCCCCCACATCAGCTGTCTCTCTGCCTCCGTCTCTCTCTTTACACCTCAGCTCTGTCTCACTCTCTCTCTGCCCCCACTAAACCCCTGTCTCTTCATCCCCCACACCCCATCGCTCTCGTTGACTCACTCTCTCACCCTACCCCCAGCCAACTCCGGATCTGTCTCTCGCTCACTCTCCTAAAAGGTGGGCTGATTAGATGCTTTTTTCTCTTCCTTGTTCCTCTCCTAATAATCAGTGCTTTGAATGCTCTGTATGATGAGTGTATTCTTGCCCAGGTACCTAATCTCCTAATTCATTGTTTCTATTATTATAAGGCCAATTGAGCTAGCAATAGAATTGTGCAATTCAATAAAGCCCACATCCATCTCTGAGGGGCTGCAATTTAAATGATTGCTTTTCCCTCAAATAATTATTTTCTCTCTGCACGTAGAGCGGTGGAATATGTTGTTCTTGTAAAATTAGTCGTTTGCATACATTTTTACGACAAGGAGGAAACGAGGAAAATAATGCCTTCCAGTCTTATCACACAACCAACTTGATCGGGTATCAGATAGCTTAGTGTGTTAGGCCAATACACAGAAGGTGAAGGACTAAAATTCTATAGGCAACCAGGTTATATACAGGTCATTATACCCTTGAGCAAGGCACCTTGGATCACTGAGTCACTCTGGATAACACTCTGCTAAATAATTACAATTGAAATGTTTGCCACAATCAGCAAGAGAAATGTCAAGGACAATTAAGGGAAGGAAGGAAGGCTTTCACAAGTCACACAACGGGACTGCAACAGCCCCTGGATATGGAACCGCCTGTAGACGCTGCCAGGGGCCAGAGAGAACCATGGTTTCAGGTAAAACACGAGACAATGTATAAAAGGCATTAATGAAAGCATCAACATTCTGTCACTGGAACGACATGGGCTACTTCAGAACCGGAGTATCGGTCCGGCTAATAATATAACGGACTGCCTTCCCAGGACCACTGCCCCCTTTAACAGTGACGCCCGTCACAAACACGATCAATAGAGAGCAACATCAGTATAGAAGCCGTTAACATACCGTGTCAGTTGTTATCGGTTGCTCGTGGTTATGTGACCGGATCAGAAGGAAAACAAGGCCGCGGCCCATGTTCCGTCTCGGGCATATGTTTACCGATGTCAGTATGGATCAGAACCCGAGCAGGGTGAGGGGAGATTACACAGGTTACCAGCGGTTACCAGTCCAGCCGTCACAGCTGTCAAAGCCACCCGGACGAGGTCTGCCTCAGATCAGCCAGGAGGTACACAACAGCTGCACACTCTGCCGTCAGGGTGGGGGGGGGGGGGTTCTTCTCACCTCAGGAAGGGAAGGCGTGCGTGGGGAGAGACGTGCCATCCGGTGTGGTGTAACAGCAGAAACGCGTCCATCCCACCGGGCGCCAATTAAACGCTGCCTTAATGTCCCCTTTTTTAACTCTCCTCCATTGAGTGTGTCAAGCCAGAACGAATTCACTTGGCCACATTACGTCCAGGAATAGTCCTCGTGTGCATTTGAAATGCAGATCTAATGCGTCAGATGAGTGTGATTCGGACATTCCGGATTATTCCTCGGCGATAACTATTATTCAATTTTCTTTTTTTTTTTACAGATGTTATTTTTTTATTTTTTTTACATATCAACTTGCCCAATCACAATAAACCACAGAAACTTTGCTCAAACAGATCATGTAGAAAACCTTGTGGTTTCAAGGTAATTGAATTCGCCAGGACGTCTACAATTCAACCCATTAATCCTTCAGTGAAAGACACAGCACAGCAGTCATGTTTAGCTGTCCTGAATACAAAAAAAACTAAAGGTTAGGGTATTGTTTGCGCTTCCTGACGAGGGCTGGGTATTGGCAAGTAACTTGCAATAAGATATATATCACAATACATGTTCCCATTAAATACATCACAATATCATTTGAGGCACAATACTTATTGAAGTGATAAAAAACACCTCAAATAATAAAGGGCTATCTTTAGCTAATCCCCATTAGCACCCCCTAATATGAAAATAAACACTTAACATGAATGAATATTAAGGATTTACGTTCAGGAAAGTTTAACCAGTTCAACCCAAATACTTAAGTAGTGTACAATTCTAAAAAAGTACATTCTTAGTGAAACATCAAACAACCTCATATAATTATCTGAAAAAATTGAAAATAAATGAAGGGCAGCAGAGTGTAATTTGGAAAACACTAACTATGCTAAACTGTTGCATAGTACACCTCTAAGCTCTGTATTTTAATTAATAGATCATTATATAGAGAAATTCAAACAAGAAAACACAGCTACATATGAATTACTTCTGAGTGTCAAGATAGTTCTTAAAAAAACAGTAATCGGTCAACATGCTCTGATGTGAATGCACTCCTCAGTGCAGTCACAAAATACATTTTCGAGATCAAAGTATCAATACAATATCGTGGAAATCGTTGAATCGGCACAGCACTGATCTTAGCACAGAATGGCTCCACTGACACATTTTCACTACTAAATGATTGAAATCGGGAGTTAAATGAAAGAAGCCACAGTGGGAGATGTACGGAGCTAGTGCTGTCAGAACAGACTGGTATGGAGATCATAAGGAACATCCTGCTTTTAACACACACACACCTGTTCCCTTCAATTCTTATGGAAATGATTTTAACCAAATCAATGTAACGCTTTATATTGGGGGTGGGGGAGTGATGGTGAAGATTAAAAGACAAGTACTATTGAAATAAACAGTGTTTTAAGTACACTCCTGAAGTAATGTATGCAGACAGAGTAATGTTAATTAGTTAGTGAGACAAAAAAATTATTCACATGATGAATTGCATAATCATTAAGCAAGGCGTGTCGCCACTCGGCACAAACATTATATCAGTTCAAATAATTGATTCCTTAACCAGGTTTCAATCCAAGTGAGTAGCAAAAAGTTTAAAAAAATGCTATTAATAATATGCTTTATACAGATTAACAGTCATTAGTCTACTACAATCAGATCAACTTTGTGAATCACAATAGGTCAAATCCTACCTGAGCAGCTTGGAATTCTAGGCCTTTCACATCAAAAGTCATTACCATATTTGTCGAGCAGTCAGAGTTATTTCAATACTCATAGGGTGGAAACAACTGGTCTTAGAAATAATAAAAAACCTATTGTAGTAAACTTGTTCTGTGTGCATAGAACAATAACAGCATGCTAGGCTATAGATAAAATAGGTTATAATGGATTTCAAAGAATAGTGAAAGTGGTGAAAGTAAGATCTATCTTCAAAGATGTCTTCCTTTATGATTCTTTAAGGAGAAAAGTCCCTGTATTCTTTAGACACCACTGATGATAAATGTTCTCAACTGCAGAGGACAGTAGAGAGCAGCATGTCATCTTGTGGAAATGAAACCAGCACAATACGTGGTCAGTAATAATCCCACACAATCCCACAATTAGCCTCCTAGCCCTAAACCCCAGATCAGCATTAACGGAGCTACAGCTACTGCACACAGTGCACAGGTAATGAGCAGATCTAATAGGCAGGCCACTAACTCCTGACCCTAGGTCAGATCTAAGGTAGGGAGCGACAGTTGGAGTGATGGAGTCCTGCTGTGTGAGGTAATAGAGCCATTGCAGGGTAGAGGAGTACAAAATGAGGAAATTGGACAGTTTGTCGGTTCTATTGAGGCCTACATGTATACACCATTTATATTCCACCTAAATGTATATCGATTTTAACATTTCAATTGCTTAACCTAAAGACAAGTCAACCCGAAATGGAACTCTCACACTTAGCAAGAATGTCATCACTGACCAACAAATGAAATGGAGTGTGGCAAGAAGTGTATGTTTAATTTAATCCTAAACGCATGCATACTAGAAAGTGAGATGGTGTAGGCCAATATCATCCAAATGGCAAAGGAATCAGTCAAAATTGAAAATAGTGGCTATTATAGCTAAAATGAAATTCAGAGCGGAAGACAAAACATTTTTCATCTTACACTGTCTTTTTACCCAAGATAATGGTTATGACCATGCAGCTGAGAAGGCCTTTCAAAAAACATCCAAATATTCCCTGCGGGGATGGATACTAGAATTGAATCAACTGAAAAATGGTTATATGCTTTGTGTGTGTGTGTGTATACACTGCTCCAAAAAATTAAGGGAATGCTGAAATCACACAAAATGTCATGATAAACATAATATATTAAAGATCGAAATCTTTACTGTGCATTGTATAATTTTTGAGAACAGATGACGTAATAACGACCAATGGAATCCAAAAACACCAACCGATTGAGTGCTGGATTTAAATCCCCCCTGAAAATTCAAGTAAACAATTGAAATCAAAGGGTGTTCCAACTTTATTCACAGCAACTCATAATGTGACTCAGTATTGTGCATGGACCTAGTGTGCCTGTATGCACACCCGACAACGCCTGGGAATGCTCCTGATGAGACGGCAGATGGTCTCCTGGGAGATCTCCTCCCAGACCAGGATCAGGGCATCAATGAGCTCCTAAATGCAGCAATACATTTCGTCCCAGAGGTTCTCAATTGGAATCTGGTTTGGGGAACGTGAGGGCCAGTTAATGGCATCAATTCCTTCATCATCCAGGAACACATGAGGCCAGGCATTGTCCAGAGCCAGGAGGAAACCAGGGCCACTGCGCCACCGTAGGTTTTGACGATGGGTCTGAGGATTTCATACCAGTACCTAACAGCAGTCAGGGCACCGTTGGCTAGCACGTGGAGGTCTGTGTGACCCTCCAAGGATATGCCTCCCCAGACCATCACTGACCCACCGCCAAACCGGTCATGCTGGATGATGTTGCAGGAAGCATAACGTTCACCATGACGTCCCCAGACTCTTTTACGTCTGTCACATGTGCTCAGTGAGAACGCGCACTCATCTGTGAGGAGAACAGGGTGCCAACGGTGGACCTGCCAATTCTGATGTTCACTGGCCAGTCAAGCAGCACGGGCTGGGCTGTGAGCACCGGTCCCACTAGAGGACGTCGGGCCCTTGTGCCACCCTCATGGAGTCAAATTTGGTCGGAAACATGCACACAAATATCCCGCTGGAGTTCATTGTGTAGGGCTCTGGCAGTGCTCCCCCTGTTCCTCCTCGCACAAATGAGCAGAAACCAGTTCTGCTGCTGGGTTGATGCCCTTCTATGTCCCTGTCAAGCTCTCCTCATGTAATGGCCCGTCTACTGGGATCTCCTACATGCTCTTGGGACTGTAATGGGGGACACTGCAAACCTTCTTGCGACAGCACATATGGATGTGCCATTCTGGAGGAGCTGGACCTGAATAGGCAGCAGGTCCCACCTCATGCTACCAGTAGTGACAAGGACACCAGCCACCCTGGAGTAGAATCAGTCAGAAAGGATAAGGAGAGACCAAATTTCTATGGCCACCACCAGCATAACATACCCTTTTTGGGGGGTTGTTTTGCTTTTGCCTGTTGGTAGAGTAACGTTAGCAATACTAGCTTTGGTCTTTTGGTCCATCTTCATCCTTCGTCACTCTCATAGTTTTTTCATATTATTGATAGATAAACCAATACCCCAGTCCCAGCCACTGAACACTATAGCTCCTGAAAAGTGATTGTTATCCTCTTTGGGGCTTCGACAATTGTCCTTGTTTCATGTTCAGTTTTGAAGGACATCCCTTTCTTGACATGCCTGAGTGGTCTGGGCCAAATCAATCAGAAAACAAATATTTTTCAATATTTTGTTTGAGCCCTCAAAAAATCTCAAATGTTTCAACCTTACAGTTCGATGTTTTCACCAGTGAAATAAATCCAATAAATATCACTGATCATATCCTTATTATAAGACCCAGGCATGGCTGGTCAAAGTACAGGCAAGGTGTATTTTTCTGAACAACGACATTCAAATAACTATGGAACAAGGCCCGGACTGCTTCCGCATAGTGTCCAGTGGCAAGTTCATCACTCACAGTGCACAGTACACCGGCAGCCAGAGACAGAGGCAGAGAAAAAGACGAGTAGAATAAGAGCAAATCAAAAGGAAGGAGATGAGCGATGGGCAGCAGGAAACGCATCTTTTCAGAGTCACACTCTTTCATTTAAGGCAACGACAGCGATCCTTCACCGTAGGGACACCTCCATGCCACAGCCCTCTTCTCCTCACACAACCAAGAGTGTGTCCCTTCAAAATGATCACAGAAAAGTGTGTGTGCCATTTAAATATGCAGCACATTTCCAACTCAAGGGTATGCGGAGGCATAACACAGCATTCATTAGCCTTTTCTACTATCAGCTAACAACATAACCTTCAGTTTTAACCTTCCCTTTGACCTATGAAAACCCCATGCCACTCACGCATAACACACACACGCACACACTAAAGGACACTAGACAAACACACAGTCACACACCACACTTTCTGTCCTTCTCCCCTGTTCAACCCTGTCAGCCAATGGGTGAGACGGTGCCCAGGAGTAGGTGGAGGTGCTTTACTTCAATGCTGAAACCTGCATGCTTCCACGCTTCCTAGCTAAGGGTTTAAATGGTAGAAACGCGGGTCATGAGGCAGGTCATGTGCACATTCTCCTGTGGTATATGGAGCGACACACATAACAAGAGGAAACTAGCCATCACAGGGTTCTGTGTAGACCTAATGAGAAGTGTTTCGTTATACCCCATTTTGATCTGCTCCCAATTTCGTAATGTCAAATTTGCGATAACGGCACTGGCTTGTCACAACAACTCCACAACAGGTGTAGAAGAGTCACAGATTAAGACGTGTTGGGGCACCGCTTTGCCTGGTAAGAAACACTAGCAAGAAACCCTCGAGCCAACAAAGTAAAAAACAAATTGGTCGTTGTGCCATGATGCCATCTATACAACAGGCAACCTTCAGGCATAGGGACATCCACAGGACAGTACTGTCACCAGAAATAGCTAAAGGACAACTGTATGTGTTTCTTTATATATAATTACACACACTGATGTTATTACAAAAGACCAAACTATTCAGTTGTTTACAAATGTATACAACACCATGCATTTTCTGTAAGGCAGGTGTATAAAGATCAGTTCAGTACAAATCACATTGGACAATTTTCACTGCTTTCTGGCTGCATTCCACCCACAATATCTGGCTTGAACATTCCTCTAACTCTTATCACCGCCAGACGCCATACAGATGAGGAGATATCTATATTTTCTTATAAGCTGGATTGTATTGTATCATAATCCATTAGACCTACACTTCCCCTCGTTTCCCTTGACATTTCGGGGGGAAAGACGCTATTTGAAGAGCAGGGTCTCTCGACCCCAATGAAGTCACTCAACACACTGAAAGAACATCATTTAAGGATTTACCATTTATATCCACCCAATATTGCTGTTATTGCCCAGATTTATGGTCTGGCACTATTATTGGGTGAAAGGTTTATATGGATAGGCTGTAAATATCCAGGCTCAGATTCACTTCAGTGTAAAAAGGTGGAGCTAACCTTGTTAACTCAAGCAATTAAAATTGGGTCATATGCAGAAACGACCTGAAACAAATACAAATTCAAAAGTGTAGAACATATTCTAAATGTTTCCAGACTGCAGTCTCTTTGTTGAGTAGCCAGATTATTAGGTACACCTATCTAGTACAGGGCTATGGATGCTACAAGGTGTTGGAAACATACCAAGTAGTTGCCGCAGATTGGTTGGTGGTTCATTCATGCCGCGCAAACCTGCTCCATCTTATTCCAAATATGCTTCATTGGGGTTGAGGTCCGTGAACTGCGCCAGCTACTCAAGACAACAACACAGTCACGTACAGGAACAATTCTGAGAACACTACGCTCTGCTTGATGTGGAGCCTGATCTCGCTGGAAGTGCCATGTGACGAATGGTTGATTGCAGCCATGAAGGGACGCGCCTGGTCAAAAACACTGTTCGGTGGCGTTCTACTGTGGTTCAAACCAAGGGGACACCAGCGGCCTGGACAAGCTTATGCTAAATCCTGATTCAGCCATTAGCATGAAGCTACCGGAACCAGGATTTGTCTGAACAGGCCTGTTTTTTTTCCACTCTTCAATTGTTGGTGATCGTGTGCCTATTCGGGTTGCTTCTTGGTTTCAGGTGTGTTATTCTGCTGCAATATCCCTCATTCCCTTCTACCATGTCCAATCGAACAGTAACTCAATAGCTAAATGTCTAGCTGCTTGCTTTCTACATCAAGCCACATCCACAACTGCCTGTTGGACATAACTGTGGCTGTACTTAACGAAATAGAGTGTAAACTGCATTGTCACAAAGAATCAAGGTTAGGGTTACAAAACACAAGTATCAAGGCCTCCTACATTTGAATCACATTCTCTGTGAAGAAGAAATTGAAATAACGTTTATTTTCTTATGCTACATACAGTGCAGCTGAGCCGTAACCACGACCCTTTCCCGTGGTGTGACTGGAATGCCAAACACCATTCATAACGTCTTCTTATTGGGGGGTTTATAACCTCATTATGCTGCTTCAGCATACCATCCTGGACCTGTATACATTGCAACGAGCTACGATTCTATTATACACTTAACTTGACAACATAAGCTGGCCTGTCAATTCCAAATTCCAATGTAACAAAGCGATATCCCTGTGTGGTTGTATTCATAGGATTCATGGCTTGTTTGTTATGGTCGCAAGGGGCTTCTATCCCCGCTCTGCTAGGCCTAATGAAGGCACATGTCAGAAGTCAGACTACCTCTTATACACACAGACACACCTCGCAGACACACACAATCGCACACGCATACCCACATTACTAAGGAGCATAAAATCCACCGCACACACCGCCTTTATATCCGTCTGCTCAGTGGCAGATGAAGGCTCCCGCGTTGAGCTTTGATGTCCTACACATTTGCTTTTAGGAAACCTGAATCTTTCATCAAATTGTGTTGCTCCTCTCAGTGGGGGTCCTCTAAGGAGAAATCACAATCAGCTGAATGCAAAACGGGAAAGCAGCTGTGCATGGCTGAAATGACTTCTCAGCTTTTTGTGTTTGTGAGAAAGAGGAACTGGGAGAGATAAACCCAGACATGGAGAGACAGTGAGAGAGAGGGCGAGAGCGGGAAGGACAGGGAAAGACAGGGAAAGACAGGGAAAGAGAGGGAGAGACAGGGAAAGAGATGGAAAGACAGGGAGAGAGATGGAAAGAGAGGAAAAGACAGGGAAAGAGAGGGAGAGACAGGGAAAGCGATGGAAAGACAGGGAGAGAGGGAAAGACAAGGAAAGAGGGAAAGAGGGGGAGAGACAGGGAAAGACAAGGAGAGACAGGGAAAGAGAGGGAGAGACAGGGAAAGCGATGGAAAGACAGGGAGAGAGGGAAAGACAAGGAAAGAGGGAAAGAGGGGGAGAGACAGGGAAAGACAAGGAGAGACAGGGAAAGACGGAGAGAGAGGGAAAGAGAGGGAAAGACAGGGAAAGCCAGGGAGAGAGAGGGAAAGAGAGGTAAAAAGAAAACGATAAGAGTTTGTGACAAAGTAAGAAATATAGAACAGAGCATAATAAAGAGAGAGAGAATGCAGATTCCACTCAAATATATTTTAAAACAATATTTTGGGGACCTTCACAAATGAATGAACGTTGACCTATTTACTAAGAGTACCCAAAAGCTTAATTGAGAAACAATATGTTTTTCTCCTAGTTCTCTATGTAATCATTCAGAAACACAAACACATGATAATCCCAACAATTGGTTAAGACAATTTGTACATTCTAGTTTAGTTGTAAATCTGGCTAATAGCAGGGCATCTTTCATTGAGGGAATTCAATTATTTCTATTTTGATTATGATTGTGTCTCCCTGGTGATATATTTATCTCTGAGGTGTACCAATTTCTCCCGGAATTATGTTCATTTACTTGCAGTTCCCTCTAATCCTATTCTATCTGTTTTTAATGAAGCTAAAGAGATTAACTTAGACGTTCACCTCCCTAAGCAGTGTTCCATGTCTCAGTCAAGGCATCATAGACAGACAGCTTGTTGAGCTGGGCATGTAAAATAGATCAGAGGAAAATAAAAATACATGGATCATAAAAGAAACTGAAACAACCCTCAGACTATAGGTTAACTGAATCATGGAAACCAGAAAGAGTTCCAATAATGAAATGAGGTGCGTGATGTCACTAACACTCTTTAGAGTCGAACATGTATTGTATACTACAGCTTCATCTGTTAAATGGTCTAACAGAAATTCAGGTGGACATGAAAACATATCTGAAGTCAAATTCGAATACAAAAATAAATCTTCCTGCAATCACGCTTGGAGCAAGTTTATGTTATTATCAGATGCCGCACATCCATTTGCAGTTAAAAAAAAAACAAACATATATTGATGAAACAAATTGCTGTGTTTAAGCTCACATCAAAGAACCTTGAGCAACAGCAACAACAACAGCAAATCCATTCTTCACACCTTTATGTGTTTTAATATATTGTAGGATACCCATAAGCACTTTGCAGGAACAAATGAACATTGACTATGTGTTAGTGGTGTGCATTGGTGTGTGTGTGTGCATGTGTGTGTGTGCATGGGTGTGTGGAAAATAACCAGCGGGCACTCGTTTAGCCTCTGGGGGAGGAGGTTTCTCCCACTGACAAATTAATACCTCGGAGAGCACTGAATGGTGGCTATAATCTCATTTGTTCGTCCAATAATGAAGAATTACTTTTCATCCCCTCCTCCTCTTCCTCCTCCTCTCCGTCCTCTTCCTCATTGCCACATCTGTGACTGTTGCCATGGTGACCCAGCGGCCAAGCCTTACCTCATTGCTTCCCGAAGTGCTCCCCGCTCGCTCAGAGTTGTGTGTTTGATGTCATCAAAATTGTTCTCCAGCTCCAAGCAGCTCTATGCGAGAGGCAAAGAAAGCGAGACAGATTTAGATAGATGTATAGAGGGAACTGATAGATTGATGACAAAGTACAAAATATGGGTATTCATTGTTTTTTTGGGCTGTTCTATGATGTGTGGCATTGATTGTGGGTCTTTAACCTCGCTCTCTGTCTTAATCCACTTGAAACCCGTTACAACACACACACAGCTATTAGGGAATTGCTAATAGCTTTGAAGCCCCAAAACCTAGACTTTGTGGTGAATGAATCATCAAATACTGTAATTGACAGAGTAACTGGTCTAGCGCATCATTGATACCACCGTACGTCATAACCCAGCCCTCTCTGGGTAGAGGCGAGCCGTTGTCATGGTGATGCCCCTATCAAATCCCGGGACCCCTCCTTTGCGGGGGTGAATCTAGGGTTGTGGACGGACTGAGCCCGGAGAGAGAAAGGGAGGCCTGGACATAATTGACACGCTGACGATTAGCGAGGAAGGAACCTCTGCCCTCCCACCGCCATAGGCCAGAAAACCACTCAGCAAAGCTTCATCTCCCTCCCTTCCGCCTCTAGCAGTGTGTTTTTGTGTGTGTGTGTGTCTAAAACCCCGCTCAGTGACCACAGGGTACAGACTCTAATCCCCTACTCATACTCAAGAGCAGGATCATACAGCCCTGCATGTTTGTCTACTACAACAAAGCCAAGGAAGCCAGCCAGCCTCGGACCAGCCCGGATTGCGGTGGTAAATTGTACCGCTACAGGTTACAGGAGAACATCCCATGCATGTTACACTACAGCTCGACTGGGTAGTCAATTTCTTATTTGCACCCTAGGAGTCATCACAGTACAACCACCTTTGGCGTGCCACGGCCCTCCATATACAGAGAGATGTTCACTTTGGATTTGTATGACGATCGAACGTACAACGTTATGACACTTACACAACTCATCTTTGTTCAACCAACTAATTGCCCGGCAAAAGCCTGAGGATATGCAATCTAAATATACATTGGCGTGTAACTCGTCGGCCGGTTATTAAAACCATAGCTACATTATGACATCAATATTATCTTAGCGCTTCATCCATAAAAGATAGGATGTAATGAATACACAAAGGGAATGGTGAAGGATTGTTTCCCTATAGATAATATCCCCCTAAAGTGTTTCTACTGGCATTGATTATGAGGTGAGCCCTGTGGTAGTAATATTCACAAGCACTAACTCACTTACTGTGCGTAACCCAGGCCAAGCGGAAACACGGAAGGCTTGCATTTTACACCTAATAATAAGAAAAGCTTGCCAATTGTTATTGACGTCGAATTTACATGATTGAAAACCAAAGTGCAAGTCAGTGATTTCTTTTTTCTTTCTTAAATGTCATTCCTGTAATGTCTACAACTGAAGTATTTCTCTAATTCAATGGGATTAACAAATGTTTTTTCTTTCATTTTGTTGTTCAGACAATAAAAATAAAATGATATGTAAATGTATCATTATTGCATTGTTTGAGCATGTGTGGATGATGGGGATTTGGGATTTCTCAAAGGAATGCGGATATGTTTCACAACGTGTAAATGTTTTCTTTCTTCCATTAATAAGCAATATTGTTCCAATTATGTTGTGAAGGTGTCTCAAACTCTGCAAAATCAGACTGTAATACCATAATATGGGCATTCATTAAGTTTTAGGGAAGCAGTAACAACAGACACATATTTTACATACGTGGATTCGTAACTAGGTTTATTTTAATGCAAGATTAAACCATAAAAAACAGTCATCACAGAACAGTGAATTATATAAAGGGTATTTATTGAATATGGCACATGGAATACTTGACACGTAAACTTCAACAGATCCATTTCCCAAAAGTAGCAACATGTGCTAGTTAGTTCTCAGCCCTCTGGGGACCCCCATACGGAGAAGAGCACCCATATGAGCTTTTCTTGAGATTTATGAATTTCCATATCAGATAACTGTGATTAATCTGAGCCATTAGGCCCTGTTGAGATACAGCCCATCCCTCTTTATGTAGGAACCCCCCCGTCACACCGACCAGCTAGATGAAAAACACAGACCAGCAAGCTAAACTACCGAGAGTAAAGCATACAATTACGCAATAAATGCATTTTTTTTTTTAAACACAAAACCTTCTAGGAAATGACCGAAAACAAGAATGATGTCATAGTTGACGCGCTTATCCGGCAGAGTGAGGAGGCTTTAAGAAGCCTTTTGTTTTTCATTGTGCATTAAAACATGTTTGAAATCTACATAGGGGGAAGTGAATCACAAGACGTTTCTATTCCTAAGAAATCTTAATATAATTCATTTAATCTTCCCCGCCCCTTGGCGGGAGCGGCTTAGGCAGGGAAGTGCTTGTGTTGTAATAATCTGTGTATCTGCTGGATAATCCTATGATGGGGGGGAAGGGGGCCACTGCTGGTATCACCAGGGGGGTCTGTGTGTTTCAACTGATAAAGCCCATCGATCACAACCACCCCCACGCCTCTACGGTCCCCTGACTAAAACACCAACGCTCGCACACACACACACACACCTCTCTCATGTTCACTGTCTCAAGATCTTGAACACCCACACACACCCACACACACGCACCCACACAGAGTGCACCAACCTAGAGCAGCAGCCTGCTGACATCCGATCAGGCAGAGAGAATAAATGGCCAGGTTGATCTGTGTCATTTAATTAAACCGAGGTAGTCAGAGATAACGAACCAGTCTTTTGCACAGTATCGGATTCACTGGCTCTGCTCACAACACACTGACCTGCTTTACCCCAACCAAAACACACACACTCGCATGCATACGCATTCTCATTCAAACACACGCATGCAGACAGACACACCCAGGTGAATGCACATACACACATACACACATACACACATACACACATACACACATACACACATACACACATACACACATACACACATACACACATACACACATCCCAGCCACCGCTAGCACTCCTGCTGGTGCATATTATCTACCAGGGACTGGGCAGATCAAATAAAGAGGCTGCTGACACAAGATCTGGTCAGGCATAAGGAAGGTCTCCAAGGTGGTTGACCTACTACATCAGCCACTTGAAAATTCAGCCAAGACGAAACTCCTCATACCACACAAACATATAGCAGAGAATTTTGACTATTGATTCATGCTGGATTTGAAGATGAGTTTCAGATGTTTTAACCAAATCTGTCTTTTAAATGTAAATGGAATGTTATAGAAGTACTGTACATCCATTGTCACTACCAGCGTTATACTTCCTCATGCTCATTGCGCTGTGCCAGGACATGAATACAAGCTTGCTAAGTATAGCGATGCCGGTCTGTAGATGTTGTACACGTGAACTTCTTTCATTCCAAAATGTATCAGCAACATTAAAGGGAGAGTTCACCTCGCTCGACAGCTTGATATATGTTTTACACATGTAGATGACCCCCCAACCAGTAAATATATATAGCATGTATATTAGAATGTCTACCACAATGCATGACTACAATGGATTATGACAATGTGTCTAAGCATGTTATAAAGTGCTGCAGAATAGACTTTCCAAAACATTTCATTGTTTTTCTGCACTAAATGTTTTATTAATTTTTCCAGTGAGCCATAAATACACTATGTAAATATGGTTTTATTAGATAGTGGAAAGTTCCCAAAAAGATTCAGAGCAAAGATTATATGGCATGACATTCTGGTGTAACATGAGTTGGTTAGAGTTTTGGGTGTGAGTCAATGATTTTCCATCTGTACTTATTCCTTGGACAGTAAGCACACAGAGAAATATTGCAGCCTACACAGAAATGTATTGTCTCACAGATATAATACATATCATGTTGCAAATAGTTTGGAATCTATAGACGTGGTTTCCTCCACTGCTGTTTCAGTAAGAATATAATGGGTTAAAGTAAAATTATTTTCTCCCACACTAAAATGTCTCCTTCTTTCAACCCAATGAATAGATGTAGCCTCACAGTTGTCACTACAAATTAGCTGAACAAAAGGTAAGACAGCCTCATAAACCATTACGCTTTGATATCTTCATATATTTATGAATATAAATATATTAAAAAAAAATATTCTGACATGCAAAAGATTTAATGAGCAATCTGTCATCCCTTGCTAAATTATTAGAGCCATGATCCATTCACTTACATTTCAAAGTGATGGAGTGGAGCATTTGGTACTCAATTTACTCAATTCATAACACTTGGATAGTGGCACATGAACCTGGAATAAATGCTAATGTGGTACATAATACAGTGTCTGAAAGGGTTGGAATGAAAGATGCCCTAATGTTGTAGATGACAACAAGGCCGGATGGTCACAGATTATGGTGAGGATGTTTTAGGGAAGACATTGAATATCATTATAGCATGAAAAAAAATTACAATTTCCACCAGAACCTCATGTTTTTGAGGATTATTCTTACATAGAATATAAACATAACTGTATATTATGTGCAGGAACTCTGCCAAAATGTGTAAGAACCAATTGATTTGTTGACTTGATTTTACAGAGTGACAGCAATTTGTTTTCCTCGATACAATACAAATATATTGAAACGCCTCATGTCATTCAGTCCTCCAGAGTATAGGTTTATAGGTTCTTTGCTTAAATTGGGGCTAATGAATACAAGTTAACTCTTATACTGAGAAATCTTGATTAAATTGTAAAACATTATTCGCGCTGAAATCCTTAATTATCAATTTAGAAAAACATATGAGAGCCAAGAAGAACCATCACTATTTAATTTATACATATTACCATCACCCAAAGAAAAATTCTAAGCAATATCACATCTTTCCTAAAGATTTTGATTGCGAGCTGAGTAAAAAAAAAAATCTAATTTTTATTAAACCTTGACTGTGACCGGGGTGCTGAGTGATGATTATGAAAGGCAATTTAAGACATTCAACGAATTCAAGACAGGATTCACTTATGGCAGATTTTTTGCCCTTTTGCTTTCATCATGTCTCATTAAAGCAATTACCTTCAGGTGCCTAATAAACCCCCCAAAAGCCTTTTCTGACAGCAAAGCCGGGGAGGTGGGGGTTATGGAGAGAGGGGGGAGGGCAGAGCAGGTAAAGCAGGGTAAAGCAGGGTAAAGCAGGTAAAGGCAAGGTATGTAGAACTCGCAAACAACACATGTATAGGTTAAGTGTAATGTCCGCAGTTCGGTCTATTTATTGTGGATTTCAGTCACGAGCAAGTACAGACAGTTTTATTTGAATTGGATCTTCATCTCATTCAACACGTCTTCCTCAGAGACACTCCTGCAATCCATTAATGCGTTCTTTCAAATGTGCAGATGGGTTAATATTTAAAACTCACGAAAACAATTAATACATAGTAGACATACAAAAACATAAATATGCATGTCTTATTTTATCAATGGCATGCACTATAATTACACTGAAAGCTGCTGAGACAAATGCACCAATCTGCATTCTATTTGCTGTACAAAAACACAATAGTCACACGCTCTAAGCAGAATAAATCATATAGAAAAGGTTTATTGCATCCAAAAATCCTTTGTCTCAAGAGAAGATTAGCAACATTGCAACCATTATGTAGCCTTTTCCTGTTTTTAATTCCCAGGTGGGGTTAGAAACAGGACCAATTGTGCTTATCCTAGGGAAAGTGCACAGCTAAGTGTGTCCACTTCTTATCCCCATTGGGAACAGGCAGATCCAGTAGGTCTGCATACCCTGACATACTTAATCTGTAAAATAATCTCACAGTGGACTTTGATTATTCTAGTGTTATCATCCTAGACATTCAGATCATAACAAACGACACAACTGATAAATCAAGCCTGCATATCACATTTTACTACCAAAAAGTGATAGTTTCCACCCCATTCTAGAATGAAAAAGAAAGGACTCATCAGTCAGTTCAAATGTGGTTGATGAATACGCTGTGACTCTGCTCTTTCCCAATAAAACACAGTTGATGGATAGATTCCAGGATAGAGCTTATCCTAAGGAGCGCCCAATATCAGCAATATCAGCTGTGAATCGCTTTATAGACCCTAGCCCATTGAACGGCTTGAAATCCTCAGTGTGCAACAAAGCAGACTTGAGGATACAATACAGAATGACCGGGCCATGCCTAGCAGATCATTGCCCACAGCATCACACTTCCTCCGCCGGCTTCCCTTCTTCCCATAATGCATCCAGGTGCAGGTAAGCGACTGGAGAACACATGGCAAAAGAAAGCGTTATTCATCAGACCAGGCCACCTTCTTCCGTTGCTCTGTGGTCCAGTTCTGATGCTCACGTGCCCAGTGTTTGCGCTTTGGGCAGTGGACAGGGGTCAGCATGGGCACCCTGACTGGTCTGTGGCTACGCAGCCTCATACGCAATAAACTGTGCTGAAAATAGAAGCAGAGGTAGAGACAAAGAAAGTGAGGTAAAAAGAGATGTTGGAGAGAGAAAAAGGAAGAAAGCCAGACACAACAAAGACGGACATTAAGGTAGAAAGAGAGGACATCTTTGAAACCTAAGCAATGCCTTTATAACAAAGAGAAAACAGAGGGAGATTGGATGGATCATTATATAAAGAACAATCTTACCAAGAAGGTAAAATAGCACATGTACTACTTTCTGAAGAATGGAGCAAAATGTTTGGCCAGTCAACATTTTACTTGAAACCAGAGAGGAAATCCAGAAAAAAAACGACATAGCCTAATTCAAAGACACATCTACAAAAACAACCTGCTGAATCCGGTTTTAAGACTTAAAACCTTGTTTACTGTCTTGTTTTAAAATATCAGCATGTGTCTGAAGTAACCGTGTAGTTTGCCTGTTTCTGAATGGTTCACCTTGTTACAAGAACAAACAACCTGGCTACTTTTGAGGATTTCTTGCTTGGTGGGAGTGGGGGGGTGTCCTCCGGTCTTCCAGACTACTGTGTTTCTGAATGCCCCAATGATTTCATTGGAAACTATAACGCAGTTTCACTCCACTGCAAATAGCTAGAGCACCCCTTCAAAGTGCACCTAGAGACACATTTAACTCAATATCCCAGCCATACATTTTGAAAGGATATGGATGCAGGCTCTATATAGATTCCCATATACCGTATGTAATGTCCCAAATTGTCATGTCCTGGATGCGGGCCCCTAGCCATCTCTGTGCTTTGGGGCTCCCATTCAGGGCATGGCACATGGAGAGGCCTCTAGCCATCTCTATGCCGTTGTGGGCTCCCCAGTCAGAGCAGCTGCAATCAGTTGACTCTGATTGGGGAGCCTACTTAGGTTCATTTTCCAGCCACACCCGGTGTGGTTTATTGTTTG
>JACXGK010002691.1:0-13295 GCA_016801125.1 Novumbra hubbsi | reverse complement strand
CAAATGATACCCTGTTCTCTTTATAGTGCGGTACCGGTGACCCGAGCCCTTAGGGCAAACCCACAGGGCTGTGATCAAAAGAAGTGAATAGTATACTCAATGTTTGTGACCCCTAAAGCACCCTTCCTGACCCACAGGACCATTAGGTAGGTGCTGCAGGGCTTCGGCCAAACTTATTCTAAAGGACCGCTGAAATGGTCATTGCCTTTCCTCTCTTCAAGTGGATAAATCTGATACATAGAATCGATCAACACCCTGAGACTAAATGATTGTTACTGGATATCTCAGTCAGCACATTGGGAGCGGAAGACCGCCACGGGGCGAGTGGGTTGGCAGTGAAAGGGTGTCTGGTAGGGAGACTTATCAGAAACATCGCCGCGTTTGGGTCATCGTGGGTGGGTGTCTCGCTTTGTTGCTTTCATGAAGCTCGCGATTCATCTAAATATACTGCATCCTAATGTTATCCTTGTGAATGTAACAGGGCCCGATGATGGTATGCGTTTGGCTGTTTCTCAATTAAAATACACTAGAATCTGTAAAATAAAACCTTAACCAATCCATTAGCAAAAATTTGTGCATTGGCTCTGGATACTCGCATATACACCATATGTTCAATCCATAAAGCTTTTCGGCATGAAATAAAATGGAGAATCCATCACCATTGATTAGTGTGATGAATTAGCTGGTTGTACTTAGCAACACAGCACCACCGCCGTCAACATGAGGAGATAATATAATCTCTCCTACAAAACACCTCCGTCCTGTTTTGTGTGTAAATTAAACAGACACACAAAACAGGACACACACACACACGAGAACACAAACAGACACAGATGGGAGTCTTAGTCCCCTTTAAGGACAGACAAGGTATTGCAACACCACTGCCAAAATGCAAACACTCCACTGGTGTGGCTGGGTCTTAGAAGATATTTTCTGAGACTCTGACAACATGTGCCTGGAATCCTAAGATAAATATGTTTGTGTGTGTGTTGTTTTTGACTGCTTCTGTGTGAAAGGGACGTGCGTGTGAAGTGTGTGTGTATGTGTGCTGTCCGGTCAGGTTGTCCAGGACGCAGCTGTGGACAGACCCATATGTCCAAGCATAGGTTAAAAAGAAGCTATCTGAGATCACCTCGTCAGACGAGGTGGGGAGCCGAGAAAGAGAGAGCTCTCTATATTTGGAACTAGTACAAAGTGGAATGATGGTCACATTTCCTGATTGGTCTGTGTGTTTGTGTGTGTGTGTGTGTGTGTGTGTGTGTGTGTGTGTAGTTGGATTTGTTTGTGTGTGGTGGGGGGGGGGGGTTGGGGTCTACTCACGTCACAGCCTTTTTCTGGGTTTCTTTTCCAGTGTTGTTTCTCTGCTTTCTTGGAAGCAGTAGAGTGGATATCAGCATGGCTCTTCACCCGGGGGTTCAGTGTCAGGATACTCTGAGAAAACAGAGAGACAAAGAGGAAGAAAGACAGAGGGAGACAGAGAACACCCAATTTTAACAGAACATCCTCCGAGTTCAGAAGAAGATATTCTGTGTAAAGCCAAATGATTACATTTCCTTCTTCTGGTTATTATCCAAACGCTACAACACATTTATAATAATAATAAAAAAGTGACCACAATTTCTATCATAACCCAACCCCCAATAGTGTATCAGACAGTCATAAGACAACCAAATAGGTATATTGCACCGATTGGAAAACAAAGCAAAAACATCAAATTGTCAATGTTAGTTGGCACTAAAAAGACATCTGACATATGTAACAGGAAAAAAAAGACTGTCCACCGGCCTACCTAGAGAGGACAGTTTTCCTTCGGAGAGATTGAGAACTAACTATGGAATACACCGTCTGCTAAATGACATTTCAAAACATAAACTAGACGCTAAGAAAAGGGAAAATACTAAAACTCTTATAAACATTCTCAGGGACTGTCAGAGGAATAGCCAGCAAGAACAATTACATTTCAACATGTGTTTTTCACTAATTACCTACTGTAACTATTTATTTATTATTTGATTTGTCTGTTGATTTTTGTTATTCATTCAGTACTAATACTTGTTTTTAATAATCTTCATATGCATCAGTGAAGGAGCCCTCTTTTGTTTCAGGGTCCGACTAACAACCCAGGGAAAACCAACTAACCCAGGGCTGGGGAACAGGGACCCTCGAACACAGATCAGTGGCTGTCTCTATATGCAGCTCAGCTGCCACCCCTTGATGAGACTCAGCTCCTCTGAATCGGGCCTCATCAGGGGTAGCTAAGAGGGTTCCTCGTGAAGCAGCGCCAGGTAGAAGTGGGAGGAGTCGGCACTGTGGCATTCACTGTTCCACGCCCCGTTACCACTAGTGGAAGATACAGACACAACCCCAGGCTAGAGACGTCATGGATGGCTGTGTGTTTCTTGGGTTTCCTTGTTCCCAGTGTTCTGGGCTTCATCCAGGCCCTACTGGCAACTGTTAGCCGGCAGGCAAAGGTCAATGCTTGGTTGGGATGCAGCGGTGTGGAGGTAAGAGAACCTCGGGCTATTAGCCAGATTCACCTGGCAGCCGCAGGTGATGGCCGCAAGACCTAGACAGCCATCTGAAGAGCCGCCCGGACGAGCCCTTAGGAACCGTCCAGCTACAGCCTGACAATTTCTGATGGGCTTGAGCTAGTTAATATTCTATGGCCATTTGTAAATAATCATGTTTTTTTTTTTTTGGCTGCAAGCAAGAAAGTTGCACTTAACTATTTCGTGACACGGTTGAGGCCATTGAGTGAAGCGGTAAAACCCTGTCCTTATAAATGAAATATCGCAGATAAACAGCCAACCACCGATGAGCTGTATTGTTTATGGAAACCCTTAAATGTCATTCCTAACTACCAAGTGCTCCTATGCGCACACTCCCATGGTTCAGTCCTTCCACTGTGCTAACAAATCAAATGAACTTCTTTGCAGTTTTCAAAGAATGGCATATAAACTAAAAGCGATATTAAACTAAACAGAAGGAAGGAAGCCCCCTTTTTGAGAGGGCGTAAGAGACAGGGAGGGAGAGCGTGGTAAAGCCGTGTGTTAATAATTAACACTTGCATGCCTGTTGTCTAGGTTTTCTGAACATACTGATAGGTGTCCTGGAAAAACTGTTAGCCAACATTCCTGTACAGTTTAAAAAAAAACTTTAACCGGGGCCGGCCTCAGGCACACGCGACATAAGTGGTCGAATAGGGCCCCTGACCCCAAGGGGGCCTTCGATCACTAGGTAGCCCCCAACTGATATGGGAGAGGGGCCCCCGAAAGGTTAAAGCCGGCACTGCTTGCGTCAAAGTTCAATATGGGAGTTTACTGGGAACTGGGGAAAGTTTGCTTGAATGACTTGACTAATTATTACTAGGGGGTGTATAACATAGCTGCTGACCTTGGACATCAGTGAAAGTTCATGAGCTCTTAATACAGGGTTGATGCAGATTTTTTGGCAACCCATAACAAAGATTCTTACAGTGTACTTGTAGTGCCAAGAAATCTAGAAATATACATAGAACACAGAAATATGTTGTACACCAGGGGTGGGCAAACTACGGCCCGAGGGCCAAATGCGGCCCGCGAGGCTGTCCCATCCGGCCCGCGGAATGTAATAAAATAGTTTTGAGAGGAATTAAAAAACAACTCACCAGCCCATTCTTATACATCTCAGTCAGAATTTAAACTATTTACACATTATAAGGGATCTACTGTACATATGTAATGTATGTTTTAACTTTTGCTCTTTTCTGGCCTCCAAATCAATTATGAATAACAAATTACAAAAACAAATGTGGCCCTCCATTTCATTTCAAAATCCTGATGTGGCCCCCGAGCCAAAATATTTGCCCACCCCTGTTGTACACTCATTTAAACATGGATAGTTGAGCTAGCGTTCTACCACATTCATTGATAAAGGAAACCCAATTCAACAAATAGTTTTAATTTGAAACCATTTTTTCAATAACTGCAATAAGATTTTTATGGTCTTAACCATTTGTTTGTGTTAACACAACAAGCCAAGATCAAAAGACCCATCCATGGCCCTCTATGGCCCTCAAAAGACCCATCCATGGCCCTCTATGGCCCTCAAAAGACCCATCCATGGCCCTCTATGGCCCTCAAAAGACCCATCCATGGCCCTCTATGGCCCTCAAAAGACCCATCCATGGCCCTCTATGGCCCTCAAAAGACCCATCCATGGCCCTCATAACATATATTGGGGAAGACATATTTTATAAATATACTAGAATATAATGAGTGTTCAGGGTTTTACGACTGTAATAGTCGTAGTGCTTGGGGGGACCCACAGGCCCCTGGCATATTGAAGCTAGGGGTGCATGGAATATCTCTTCAATGTGAAAATTGACTTTTGTTGATTTTGGAAGTTGAAATGACAGAATGATAAATGTTCAGTGTCATTCTTTAAGTGAGGTTTTCTTTATCAGTTAATATCAGATTATGTGAGAAAGAAAAATATGGGTTTCTCCCCCAAATGCCCGGTGCATTGCACAAAGCAACGTTGCTCTGGATTTAGAGCAGCAGTTGTCCAGGTTTACTTTGCGAGCAAATTAATTTCTATTGAATAAAATCTGGACTAACACTCAACTGAAAGACACAGCAATTTTACTGATCCTTGACAGCAGCTGAGAGGATAAGAGGCTTTAACCAATGAATAAATTTAGCTTATAAAGCTCATCTAAATGCTACTTCTTCTGTTGCACCTAAAGACCTGAGGTACAGTTCATACTCGTCACTAGATCATATGCACCTGAGGCCAGACTCCTCTTATACTCTCTCCTTCTTACTCTCTGTCTTCTTTCTCCCTCTGATTTGCTCTTTCCCTCTGTCATACTCTTATGTTTTTCCTCAACCTTAACACATAACAAAACACCCCCCACGCACACACAGACAAACAGAACAAGGTGCTCCTACAGACTCGCATTACCACTGATCAGCAAGCATAAGCCTCTCCACAGCACTGTAGGTCATTAAGAATGCAACACACACACACACACACTCCAGTTTCAGTAGTGCACAGTAGAGCGTAGCACATTAGAAAACATCATTCATAACGACGGGGAGACTGTGAAGAACACAGGGACTTGAATTCTAAACATGCTGTGTGGATTTGTGTATAGAAGAAAAACACCAATATGGGCTTATGTTTTTTTCTGAACCTGTAACGGTTGATCTCTAGATGAAGGGACTCCTTCATGAGGAGACTGCCATGTCTATTTAGGAGGGCTAATATGAGACAGACCAGTGTTATGATCCATTTTTCATCACATTTCTGTTATGGTCACACTTTCATCATTACCTTGATTCGTATATTAGTTAGGTCTGGTAGAAGCCTAAGTAGAGCTCTTTAAAATGTACACATACATAGTTATATTTCCTGATTTTATTTCACACACCTGCTATTTCGAGGCAAGGTGAACTAGCCTTTTGTGTCACTCCCAGTTCATGAAATAAAGAGTATTGTTTAAGGACATAGGGGAGGAATACAGCAGCGCTCAAGGGTGCTTGTTGTGAAGACAACCGGCTACTACGCTGAACTTTGTCTAGTGAGCTTTTGGTCACCAGAGCTGCTGAGACATCACAGAAGTGGGTGCCACACAGAATGGAATTGAAGTCCATCAGATCTAAGACTCAAAAAGCATTCAAATAGGAAACCCATATCCAGTTATTCTAAAGCAGGGAAAGAACATTTTACTTTTAGCAGGTAACGGTTTTCTTTTTCAATTAATCACATTATTCTCTTCCCCCATGCAGCTTTCTCATAGATCATCCATACACAACACTGCAGTACCGCACGCCGTTCTGTCAATAGACCTGGTAAAGTAAGGGTTTTCAATCTTAGCGATGACCCATCACATTTTTTCCATCACATTAAAGTGATGTTTTCTCATGTGTAATTTTCCTTGTATTATAAACATCTTTGTTCTTTATTTTACAAAATGTATTTTCAGAAGAGAACATTTAATTGGATGTTCTAAGTCCATTTCAATAATTAAAAAATGTGTATTTATGTTTGGTCTCTCAGTTTGATTCCCTTTGAATAGCCAATCAGCCCCATTAATAAAAGAGGAATCTGACAGCCTTTGATGAAACTGTAAGCTACTGATGCTGCTATTTAATTTAAAAATAGTAGATACTAATGATGTTTCTCCTGCCAGGTAAGCCCACTTTTCAGTTTTGATAATGTTTTGAAAAGTATTCTGTCATCGCACAAGATAAGATGTTCATTACTAGCAAATAAATAATCCAATGTATAGTTCACCCAGACGTGCTGGGAATAAATTGTTAGATATTGCGTTTGTTTTGTTCATTATGCAAGCAATGCCTTAAAAAGGATGAGTTAATGACAATGTTTCATTGTTGTATTAGTAGTTTAAATTAGTGAAATATGTTTATTACAGTTTGCAGGGGAAGATAAGGAATTTGCATGTGTTGTTTCCCAAAGCACTGAAAAAAGCTCGGCCAAACTACTAGTGGAGTACAAACACATTTAGGGTGACCTCAGCTGTGGACCATACTAACACATTTACAGTGAAACATGTTTAAATAATGCAAATACAAGACAAGTATGGAGTTATTTTTTGGCAAGCAAACAGGCGATAGTTCTTGAATAAATGTTTTGAGACTGAAATCAACCACAAAATCCACAATGAATTCTCTGGACATGCTGGCTGGCTAAATTCATTCCTTTCTGTTAAGGGTGGTGGGGATGAATAAGGCCATTGCAATATTAGGGATTACTTGGCTATGATCATTTGAGGGACAGGAATTACAACAAGTGGCACTGGATCTAGACATGGAGGTCTACTGTCCTTGTGATGCGTGGCGTGAGAAAAGGACCAAGGCGCAGGGAAACCGTCGACAGCCGTTTATTGAGGCACCACTGATTTAGACGGTATTCGTAAACCTAGCGGTGGTGCAACACGCACGAACAAATGATAACCAGCCCCTAGGGCATAGGATACAATGTAGACCCGGTACCACATGTACCAGCAGACACGCACACAAGTAACAATCACGGACACAGAGACTAGAAACACAAGGGCTTAAGTACTGAGGTAACAGGTAGCACCTGTAAGGGAAGGGTGCGTTCACAGGACATGGGGAAAACAGGACAAAACACACACGATGGCGACTAAAAGGCCGGCGACGTCAAACGCCGGAACGCTACGCGAACAGGGGAGGTCCCTTCCTGTGAAGGCAACGTGACAGTCCTGTAGATTTTCTTTATTTTTCATTACAGTCAGGTGTGCTAAATTAGAGTTGGAACGAAAACCGACAGGAAAGTAGATTTCCAGAAACAGGGTTGGGCGGCTCTGATCTAGACTGACCACTGACAGTCAGGACACCCGTTTAAAGTCAAATTTAAATGCTCAAACCCTACGCAATGTCCTCTTTGCATACATGGAACAGAAGGTCTACAGACCACAGAGAAAAACAAACATGAACTGAATGCCTTGACGTCTGCTTTAAACAACGAGCCACAGACATGTGAGTAGGAGTGCAGCGTTTTGGACAGGTTGTGGAGACATGTGGATGCTTCACCTGACCTCACTAATTACACTGCCTGATGTAAACCACCCGGTTGTTATACATCACGCATACCAATACACACGTGTGTTCGCCCTTGGTTTGCTGTTGTGTTGTCCATTTTTACAAAGTCCATTTTATTTACATATCCCAGACCTCATTCTGTCATGCCTCTTGCCAAGACGCCAAAGTAAATAATAAACTGGTTTTAATTGACTTGCCGGGTTAAATAGAAGGTACATCAAATACAATGAAACACTGACAGATAAATATGGTGGTACAATTTTGGTCCACCGGTTATCAAATGGCTTATGTTGTCTTGTGTCAGGTGTATTCCCCAGACCCAGCAGCTAGTTCTCCACCACTGAACATTTCAATGCTGAGTTTTGTTCAGGGAGTGAATTTGTATTATTTTCCTCCTGGTGCTGTGCAGATGGTGTGGAGAACATACAGTACTATTTTCCCTTTGTGTTTCCTTGCTGCAATAACCAGTTTACATTGCACAGCCAACAAGAAGAATATCAAAAAAGTATTTCCCTACAGTGTTTATGCTGAGCATAAAACCCACAGTGTCTCTGAGTAGCGTTTTGCGTACATCCCATCCACCATGTAATCATTTTGAGACTTTCCCCTCATTTTCTAATAACAGCAGCATTCCACCTTAATTAGTCTCCCACAAGATAAGTGACAAGACATTGTTTTTTTTTTTATATTTTTACAGTGAGCAGAGGGTAGAAGACAGATTCATATTAAAGCTAGGAGGAGATTTTAGGGATGTAATAGCAAAACGTCCTGGCCTAGGCATAACAAAATCTGCATCTTACGGTGTTAACCACGCTAAATAAGATGTCCACTTTATGCAACACCAAACATCATCCAATCAATTCTTTAATTTCACACCTAATGAAAAATGTAGTTACAACTCCACGGGACGTCCAAATAGAGACAATAAAAATACACTCTTCATATTTTATTGTCAGTTTAGGCCAGTGTGACTTAGGCATTTGTATATCTTGTAAACTCAAGGGAAACGTTTGCCAAAAATGTAACAAATAAAATGTTTGGGACTTGTATCGGCTGATATTTTACGGATGCAGGGCAGGATCAACATGGCAACCATCCATGTAATGGGAGTGTGGATGAAGACTTTTGGACATTTCATGTCACATTATTATGACTTGCATTATAATGTGACATCCAATCTGTTTGGGAAACGTGTAGGAGGAAAACAAGCATTTTCACCTCACTCAACAACATTCCTTTAACCTACAAGATAATTGGGTAAACAATAGAAGTTAAAGACTGCCTACACTACTGTATGTATCAAGAGCACCATATTTGTAAGGGGTTGTTAAAGTTTCAATATTTACGGGCTGGATTAGTTTAGAAGAAAGTATGATTCTTATATTTGTGTTGCATACATTAAAATAAAAAGTCTGAACATTATGACCACCTGCCTAATATTGTTTAGGTTCCCCTTTTGCCACCACAACAACTATGACCCGTCGGCAGATGCGAGAATGCTAGCCTTCTACCACTCAATGCACACACTGTTTAGGCTTTGGTGTAACAAGTACAATCATCCACAGATTGTGCAGTCAAACGTGTGCACCAAACAGACATGGGCAACATGCTAGAAGTCAATTAACCAGATATTGTGTTAATTTGTCATTTAAGCCATTAAACTGTTTCCTAGAAACCTATATGAATATTGCCAAAACTCAAAAAACACACAGATACATCCTTTCACATGTTCATACTTAATTTGTCATATCTTGCTCATGAAGGCAATTGTACCTTCGCTTCACACTATGAGATGGGGGTGGTATGAACCATGAGGATCAGGATCTACATATTGAAGTTGTCCTTTAACTATTTGGATCTGGTTACTATTAACATCATGAAAGTTCTATGTTCAAGTAAACTCCATCTTTTCTCTGAATTAAACTTTGCTTAATTTGCTCTGTATTGTCAAAGATTAATTACTCCTAAAACAAGTAACTTATCGCTGTTACAACAGCAACCTTGTGCATCACCAGTGTGTCAGAATATGTAAACAAACCATGCAGAAATGTAGTCATAAATGGCAAGGGAGTTTAGCCAGCTGGCCAAAACTGTCCCTTTTACTGTATAGTTTCTTTTATGCCTGAAACATCACTAAACAAAACATTTTATCACTGGTACTGACTACCGTCAACCTATTTTACACAAAAAAAATGACGTGTTAACAGTAAAGTCTTCATCCACACCCCCATTACATGGACGATTGCCAAGTTGATCCTGCCCTGTATCCATAAAATAATAGCAATTAACCTTGCATCTTTAACATGATATGATTCCCAGCGTCCTGGTCGTAGCCCAAGCTCTGAGGATTTAAATCCCTAACGGTCAGAGACCGCCAGACATGCTAACATCATTCAGAGTCCAACACATGTCAAGATATTGACCGAGCCTATTCAAGTGGAACATATACAAAAGAAACAGATCCTTAGTGTTTAGGGATCACATTGGTGCACTAAACACTAACCATGTTGGACAGTGGCTGACCTACTGTCGTTGCTAAATGGTCCGATGAAGAACAATAACATGGAAATGGATAAATGTCCGGGTTAATCCTAATTAGTTTAAAGCTGCGTGTAGTGAGAATTAAACAGCATTGAGGTAAGTAAGGAACAGTGTAGACATTCTTCAATAGAAAACCAATAATTGTATTTGAAAGGTCCTGGTCAGTAACAGCACGATTCAAATAGGTTCTTCCCTAATAAGCACAACACATATCGTATACATTCTGTCTGTAATACACCCTAGCAGATTGTTCCCATAGTCATCACCATTTACACAAAGACTATAGTTGCTACCCTTGTCTAAATTGTGTCACTCATTCATACATAGTTAGTAGCAGGGTTCCTTATAATCCCTTATTTTAAGTAGCAAAGCGTAAAGGTGAATGACATCGGCGCTACATCTGCGTGAATTACACCACTGCATATTATCGATCTAGAAAAAAAAAAAAAAATCAATCATCAGAGAAAAGTCTGGCATTTAAAGAAAACGTTAATTTTGTGACAACATTGGTCATTATGCCTGTGTCAACTATCTACATCTGTCAACAATGTTTGGACAGGTCACTGGGATGATATGTCATTCCGTACATTGACCACCTCTAGTCACCAGAGATACGGTATGTTTGATCAATACTCCTACCTACGCCGCCTGGTGATATATACATCCTCCTATCTGCTGTGTTTGGAAATGGGACTGAGCGAGCGGTAACCAACGCTGCTTAGAGTTAAAATACCCTCACTACCCCGTTAGCTAAAGCTGCTCATCACTGGTTTCCATGGCAGATGGCATCCTACGGTCTCCATGATCACAGAACATGTATACGCGTACATACGTGCCCATACGAATGCGTGTGTGCATGGGTGTGTACGTGTGTGCTAGAACGTGCGCAAAGGAGGCACGCGTCATCCAAACAACAGGAGAGCAACACATCTGGCTCTGTTTGTCTGACCTTTCCTCGCGGCGTGGTGGCTGCATGGGACCGGCCCGCTGCGTTGGGCGCGGAAGGCCTTGTCTAAACCAGGGAACCGGGGCCCATCTGTGAGTGTTGGTGTCAGTCTGCGTGCGTCCGCTGGGGGAGGGAGAGGGAGGGAGGGCTGCTGGCCTCTCTAGAGCGCGTGTCTGGCTTTCTCCCTCCTCACTGATCACACTGGGCAACAAACAGATGGGGGATCAATAAGTGCCTTGGCCAGGCGTAGCGGCCGCTCGTGTGCACACAGAGTCCTCACAGGAAATCACCCAGGAAGCAACGGAGGTGGGGGGGGAGCAGGTAGGCGGAGCGATTGACACGAGGAACGGACCAATCACATTCAGCATTCAGAATATACCAGCTAGCTGTACTTTGAGTACTAGGATTGGGGCATTCCATTTCAATCGCAATGAATGAATACAGTCATGGGCAAAATTGAATTCCGGTAAGAGTTGTAGTCTGACTTCAATTACCATCCGGTAACCGTACCGCCTCATGGTCACAGACCTGCTGAAAAATCCTTAAGCTGTCTAATGAATAAATTACTTGTTTTATATTCTGTTTTGGAGGAAGGATCATGAGAAGCTGAAGACATTCATAGGGGCTATTATTAGATGAGCAGTTGTGTCTGCCCTTTCCTTCCCTAATCAATAGCAGCTCCATATTGTGCAATAAATTACCTTGACCTTCTTGTTGTTGCTATAACAGACCTGCTAGGACTTGGCATGCAAGATACTCATGCTGGAGATGTTGAGTATGCAAAAGAGTGTGTGTGAATATATATGCGTGTGTGTGTGTGTGTGTGTGTGTGTGTGTGTGTTTGTGCGTTCCAAAACTTAACTCCTTCTTGATAATAAACCGTGGATCATATTGTGTTGAGAGGGGGTTAGTGGTTAAATGTGAGCATTCATGTGCCATACACTTACTCTTCTGTTAGAATCAATAGAGGAATTTCCACATATTGATCTGCCGTTAGAGAGACAGAGGAACAGCCTTTGGGTCAGCAATATTAAATATAAGCTCAGGATATAACTTGTTCTCCAGTATGAGAAACAGTGCAACAAAATGTAATAAAGTTCAACAGAAATATGAATCAATGTCATTGTGGGTATGTACTGACTCAAACATTTGCAAACTGTTCATCTGTAACAGACGATTTCTGCTAACTCCGCTTCCCAAAATGCTGAATCTCATATTTGCTTCCTTTCCACTGATGACCCAGTGGCACTCCATGTTATTTCAATAGTTTAAACACAAAACATCAACATAACATTTCCATAATGAAGAGGATGTAAGCTAAGTATACAGCTATATGCGGTAGGCTTTGGTTTAAAGATATCCTCCTTAAGACCTGTCTGCAAACATAGAGCAGCTCTAGTATCGGAGCTTAACATGTTGTAATCAAATACAGTAATGTTATTCCCAAAAACCAATGTACAACCATGTCAATACAGCTGCATACTGAACATTGGCGACAGGCCAATCTCTTTGGCAATGTCTAGAAGTGAGAAGAAGTGGAATCTAAGATGAACAGACTGGTAGTCAACAGAGCTCCTATCCAGAATTTATTAACAGGAGAAAGATTTTCCAATCCTCAAATAAATTCTTATCGATAAAAGCTGATCGAGGTCATGAGTATTTTTGTAATTAATCCCGGTACACAGAGCAATGTCTGCCCCGCCAAACTCAACATGCATTCTTAAATGAGGCCGATCAATGAAGATTAAATAGTATGTCCCAGGCCCATCGGATCGCCCCTTCAGACTGAGGGGGAAAGAAACCAGTCCCAAAGTGCAGATCAGTTGCACCAGTGCAGCAGGTTAAAGAAACAGGCAATCAACAACTAGCGACTGTGTGTCTCATGAGTGAGCCTGTTCTATGTGAGTTTTGTGTTCGTGTATGTGCCCTTGTGTGTGTGTGTGTGTGTGTGTGTGTGTGTGAGCGCAAAAAGACAAAGAGGGAGTGAGAGAGACATGGGAATACTGTGGACACCTGAAACAAACTGCTCTCGCTACGGTAACAGGGTTTAATTTAGGTAATGGGAAATATGTGCCAAAGGCTCATTATATGGCCTTTGAAAAGTGTCCCTGGCCATGTTGTGGCTCTGAAAACAATTAGCACAGAAGCAGAAGGTAAATGAACTGTAAAATAAATCACGGCTTGATGACCGAGTGAGTCTAAGGTCTTATCTGAGGCTCTCTGAGTGTGTGTGTGTG
>JACXGK010002690.1:5769-51118 GCA_016801125.1 Novumbra hubbsi | reverse complement strand
TGGTAAATAGAATGAGAGATGGCTGATGCTCCAATGGATGACTAGCCATAAAATGTATATTAGAGACCGATACCTATGTCTTAAGGTGTGTCCAAATCATTAACTGTATATTGTACCCTGAGTGTTCCAGTAGGAACTCATTATAGACTGCAAGAAGTGTTCTCATGTTGTGTCTTTATAGGGGGGTCAAGCAACAACCTGTATACCAGGATGTAACATCTCTTCTAAACACATTTGCATCTATTCAGTTGTACATCCTGGTATATAATGGGTAGTATTAACCCATATGTGTGAATCTCAGATAGCAACTGACTTTCTTCTGTGCTGCATGTAAAACAATAAAAATGCTCAGCTATCCATTGTTATCGTGTGCAGTTTTTTACACAGTAAACATTTTATAGAGGCAATGACAGATAACAAACGCCATTTTGGTGCCCACCAAAGTGCCATCCAGCCTCAGATTATTGTCAACAGAAACATTCCAAAGAACTTTGTTGACCTTAAAAAACCGCAAATATGGCAAATAAACACACTCCTCTTGAATCCAACCTGTTGTGCAAGAAAGTGTATGATACACCTTGTTAATCAGTGACATATCGTGGGTGAGTTGCAAGACTGAAACCAAAGGGGGGATGGCAGTTGAATCTGCACATGCATTTATCTTATTTTATCCCTCTAAAATATTATTAATAGAAAGAAAAGGGGAAAATGATGACTGAAGAGAAAATGCCTTCTGCAAATTGTTCATAGCTGTCTCTGAAATACAGAGTTTTGCTAATCTTACACTGTAGAAGCAGATTCCCATTACATTTAAAATGTTCTGAGTCAGTTATAATATTTAAACAATTGTTTGACATGACCATAGTATAATATACCAAACTAGAAAAGGTACAATTCCAAGAAAATTGTAAAGTGGGGTCGCTGTTGATGCAGCTGTGTCCGATGTCCAGCTGTGTACTGGCAGTAAATTAACACAGATTACCTCCAAGTATTTAGCTGGTCATCTCACAAATACAAAAACAAAGATAAGTCCAATTAGTTAGCTAGCTAGCTTGCAAGGTAGCAAATTAACTTCAACCTTATGTAGTAAATGCTTAGTTTAGCATATACTAATCTCAGAGGGAGCAGTGAGGATGTTATTCAACAAACTAGAGACCAGGAGGTGTAATTATATTAAGTGGTAAGAATAGAAGTTTGCTCCAAATGTTACATAGATATAAATGAATAACTGATAAATACATTTATTTCAATTTTAATTACAATTTGTTTAAAAATCATCTGGGTGTACCCTTCTTATTTCTTTGCCGTTGAACATCTTAAAATAAATCAAAATATGCAAGTACAACTTGTGATTGTAACTTCTGATTACATACACACAACTGTCCTAGGGCACAGGTGAGGTGATGAGATCCAATACACAAAATGAACAAAATAAAATGTTCCTAAGCAGTAGGTTTGCTAAACCGGGTCCTTGTCCAAAGAAACATCTAGATAGTTTTCATGGGTAGGATCGCCATCAAACATGTCAATCCCAATATGAAAACCTGACCTTTGCATAGGATGAAAAGGCCAACACTTAAATAAATTGTATTCATGGATTAACTACCTAACAGCAGAAAATAAGTAGGAAATATAACATTTGTTGCACCAGGGTGAGTTATAACTATGACAAACCCTGGTTCACAACTAAACCCTGATTCACAACTAAACTCAGACGACTAAGGATGGAAAAGCAGGAGGCGTTCAAGAGTGGGGATAAGGACAGTTTAAAAAAGTATTTAGTAGGGAGGTAAGAAATGCTAATTGCCTGTTGAAATTACAACAACAATTTTCAGCCAATGACTCTGCTTCTGTCTGGAGGGGCCTTAGATAGATCACCAACTACAAGCCTAAAGCCCCCATTCCGTCAAGGACTCTCGCCTGGCCAACGACTGGAACGAACCTACAGGTGGGAGATTGACCACCTGGTGAACTGGTGCACCCAGAACAATTTGGAGCTCAACGCTCTGAAGACAGTGGAGATGGTTGTGGATTTGAGGAAAAACCCAGACCCACCCACCCCCATCACCCTGTGTGACTCCCCAGTCACTATTGCAGAGTCCTTCCGCTTCCTGGGCATCATGATCACCCAGGACCTCAAGTGGGAGCAAAACATCACCTCCATTACCAAAAAAAGCACAGCAGAGAATGTACTTCCTGCGGCAGCTGAAGAAGTTCGACCTCTCTCTCTTTCCCTCCCTCGTCCCCTCTTCCTCTCTCTCTTTACCTCCCTCTTTCCCCCCTCTTTCTCTCTCTCTTTCCAAAAACAATGATGGTGCACTTCTTCACCAGCATCATTGAGTCCATCCTCACCTCCTCCATCACCATCTGGTACCCTGCTGCCACTGCCAGGGACAAGAGCAAACTGCAGCGTATCATTAGATCTTCAGAGAAGGTGATTGGCTGCAATCAGCCATCCCACCAGGACCTGTACGCCACCAGGACCCTGAGGCGCGCTGGAAAGATTGTGGCTGATCCCTCCCACCCTGGACACAAACTGTTTCAGCCACTCCCATCTGACAAGAGCCTAAGGTCCATTAGGACCAACACCTCCCGCCACAAAAACAGCTTCTTCCCATCAGCAGCTGGCCTCCTCAACAAGGCCAGACGACCCCCAATGACATTGACACTCTCTGCCCCATAACTTAACTTAAATTCTACATAATGCATTACATTAATGCACTTCTCTGGACTTCCTGTCAGGTCCTGGCTGTTGGTCTCTAGCCTTCTCTATGTGGCTGGGGCTCACAGCCAGGACCTGACTCTGATTCCTGTTTGTTCTCCCCAATCAGAGACAGCTGTACACTGTTGTCTCTGATTGGGGAACCTATTTCAGTTTCCTTTGGTTTTAAATGTGTTTGTTGGTTCATTGTGTTTTCATGTGTTGCTGTCGGTTGCTACCGTCACTGTTTCCATTGGAGCATCTGGAATTTGCCCTAAGTAGCCCTTTTGTTTGTTATTAGATTTTGCCTACGAGCATTCCCGTAATAAGCAATAAAAAGCTGGAGTTTCCAGTTCAATGTTAAATTGCGTGTTCGACCGAATGTCTCATTAACGGGTGCACGTTTTTTGTTTTTTTCACGAAATCTTGAAACACAGTGTTTTTGTGGTCGAAATTTGGAAGGCTTCATACTTTACGGAAATACACAAATGACACGTCATTCATTCATAAATGACACACGGCTTTTATCTTAAAACAGTCCGGAGATTAATAGAAATGCAAAGGTTGCGCTTTGCGTCAAACTCACCAAGTGGTCTGCTAACAGAGACAAATAAACATAATCTCTGCCCCACAACTAAGCAATTTAATTTTTTTTCTTTAAGATATTTCTTTGTTCTTCAGATTATTATCAGTTATTCTAATTCTTTGTTCAGTATAGGGAAATCAATCTAGTGTTTTTTATAAGGCATTGCCTCAAACACTGACAGGGGGCATGACAAGATTCGAAGGTAAGGCCAAACAATGCTACATATCCCTAAACCTAACCCTAATTAATAATAAGACTAAAACCCTTATGTTAGTTTTACCTGAAATCTAAACATCAAGCCGGGAAGCCATTTCGCCACATTTTCAACATAGAAGTCACTGTTTCAAATCCTGTACATACTTAAGTTTCTCGAATCTCCAATGTGGATCCTCCAGTCCAACAGAGAGCAGCTTCAATTCTGAGTTTCCTGGATGATTGTAGCTCAGGTCCAGCTTTCTCAGGTGGGAGGGGTTTGACCTCAGAGCTGAAGTCAGATCAGCACAGCCTTCCTCTGTGACCAGACAGCCAGACAGACTATAAAGAGAGACACACAACAGCTATTTATTTGATTGCACTTTGTAATATCCTCTAATGGCATTCAAAGTTAATGTTGTCAGGGTTCCGGACTTAAGGCAGAGTGTTTAATTTTGCCGAACTATTAAAAACAGGATTGATACACCTGTTCTTACCCCAGTGTGTGTAATTTACAGTTTGGATTCTCCAGTCCAGCAGAGAGCAGTCCAACTCCTGTGTCCTTCAGGTCATTGTCTTTCAGCTCCAGTTGTTTCAGTTTTGAGGTGGGTGAACGCAGGACGGAGGCTAGATATGTACAGCAACCCCTTGTCAGACCACAATAACCTAGACTAAAGGGGAGGAGAGATATTGGTTAGAAATAATTACAAACACACATAATAACTCATAATCCATATAGTTGACTCACGCAAGTGTTTGAATGTTGCAGAGTAGACTGGATAACCAAGCACAGAGTAGCTCTACTCCTCTGTCTTCCAGGTGATTGTAGCTGAGGTCCAGTACTCTCAGGGGGGAGTTTGGTGTCTGCAAAACTGAGGCCAGAGTCTCACATGATTTATATGTGAGTCCACATCCATCCAGTCTGGAGAGATTACACAATCTGTTAGATTTACACTACCCTTCAAAAGTTTGCGAACAAACTGGAATATCTATATAAGCTTAAATGTGTTCCAATTGCCATCATCAGCAACAAACCTGTGTTCAAATGGCACGGTTTGTTTGCTAATACAAGTTTTTTATAAAAAAATCCTACTTAGGTATTTTCTATTTTTTACTAATTAGAAAATCCTTTTGCGATTATGTTATCATTTCTGAAAACTGTTGGGCTGATTACAGAAGCAACTAAACTGAATTAAACCTTTGGGGTTATGGGTTTAATTACAGGCTCAAAATTGCCAGAAACAAATAACTTTCTTCTGACTTGTCATTCTATTCTCATTCTGAGAAAGGAAGGCTATTCTATACAAAAAATTGCCAAAACTAAATATCTCGTACAGTGAAGTGTAGTGCTCCCATCACAGAACAATGACTGTCTTTAACCAGAATAGAAAGAGGAGTGGGAGGCCTTGGTGCACAACAGAGCAAGGGGACAAATACATTAGAGTTTGTAGTGTGAGAAACAGACCCCTCACAGGTCCATTTAGGCAGAGTTCTTCCTCTGTCCAGTGTTGGTGTTCTTATGCCCATTTTAGTCTTTTCTTTTTACCTGCCAATCTGAGATATGTCTTTTTCTTTGCAACTCTGCCTATAAGGCCAGCATCTCAGAGTCACCTCTTCACTGTCAAGGTTGAGATTCGGGTACTATTTAATGAAGCTACCACTTGAGGACCTGTGAGGTGTCTGTATGAACCCTGGAGGCCGATTGGCTTATATAAAATGGGTATGAAAATGGGTACGACATCACTTCTTACTGCTCTAATTGGATTGGCAACTGGTTTAGAAGCACAATAAAGAAACAAGCACATCATATTGCCAATATACCAAAGCGCTGTGTCAAGGCAATCCATGATGCATTGTGCCTACGAACAGCTCTTACCCAAGGTCTATTAGCAATATACTACACCCCATGTTGGCTCATTGCTAATATATAGTAGTTTTAACATGATCCATGAAGAAATATATTTTCTATTTGACAGATAATTTGGATTATTTGGAAAATATATGAGATTTTATTAAAAAAAGTGTAACTAGCCTTAAAGCTACTCTCAAAATGATTGTTAACATTTGTCACAAAGTGCTACAGAAACCCAGCCAGAAACCAAAGACAACAAGTACAGTAACAACTAGATATTAATGCACAGTGGCTAGGAATATACCCCCGAGCTTGGTATATAGTTAGTATTTACTATCAATACAACTATATAACTATTTTCAATAGTTAAAACAAATTGAAACTGGAAGTATTTAGGTCTATGGTTCATAGTTGTTGAAATGCATCAAAATGGTGCTGAGAAAGTTATAACAATGCTAGAAAAGACCATCAAGTAATCAATGAGCGTAGAAAATAAATCAAGCAAAGCTTTTAATTGTGTTTTTGCCACAAACCCCTTTAACGTGTTCCAAAAAGCGTGAGAGTTTCATGGAGGTAGCAGACAACATGAACACGTTCCTGAGATTCATACAGTTAAAGCCTTTTAAAAGCTGGAGTCAAATTTGGAGTAATGCACTGGAAATCAACTTGAATGTGCCAACCTCTTAGTCTCCAACCCTGCTCCTGGAGAGCTACTGTCCTTGTTGTTTTCACCCCAACCCCATGAATATTTAGTCTCATTCTGTAACTAACTGTCTAATCAAAGTCAAGTGTGCTAAATTAGGGTTGACAAAAGCTCGCCACGAGCAGGGTTGGATACCCCTGGTCGAAATAATGAACATTGCAGATTTTATGCATGTAAATCAGGATCTATGAAGAAAGTAGGAATGCAATCAATAAGACTTTTCTAACCATTGATCTTTCTAAAGGTGATAGTCATAGGCCCGTACGTATGAACATTTATATTTTATTCATTAATAAATATGTTTTTATTTTATATTTTATTGAAATAAGGCAACCCCATCGCAACTCCTCCACGACCACACATTCGCAACTCTGAGTAAAATATCTCAGATTTACAATAAAAGTGGGATTTGTGCGGGTGGTTTGTGATGTGTGTGAAGTGGTTCTAAACGTATTTAGTTTAGAGAACAAAGAACATGGATGTTACGTGCCCTGCCCTGCGTAGACCTTTGTCTATTGTTGTGAAGTAGTTCTTACTGAAATTGCCCATTTGTCTTTGTTTAAAGGTGTAGCAGCGGAAATAGTGTTAGGTGAGATGCGCATGGATATACCTACTTGCACATAGCATATATTTTGTATAGACTGTAAGTCTAATAGCTTAGGGGCAGTTGTTTATTGTATTGGTCAGGTTTTCAAAAGGTTTGGTAGTGTAATTAAGTAGGGCCACTAACCCTTGTTCTTGTTTAAAAGGAGGACTAGGTTATGGGTGTTCTTTGGTTTAAAAGGCAGACTAGGTTAAGTGTGTTCTCATGTTTAATAGGTAGACTAGGTTACGGGTGTTCATTTGTTAAAAAGGTAGACTTGGTTAAGGGTGTTCTTTGGTTTAAAATGTAGACTAGATTAAAGGTGTTCTTTTGATTAAAAGGTAGACTAGGTTAAGGGTGTTTTTTTGTTTAAAAGCTAGACTAGGTTAAGGGTGTTGTTTTGTTTAAAAGGTGGACTAAGGTAATGGGTGTTCTTGTGTTAAAAAGGGTAGACTAGATTAAGGGTGTTCTTTTGTTTAAAAGGTAGACTAAGTTAATTGGTGTTCTTTTGTTAAAAACGGTAGACTCAATTAACAGTGTTCTTTGGTTTGAAAGGTAGACTAGGTTAATGGGTTTTCTTTTGGTAAAAAAGGTAGACTCACTTTCCCTTACTGTGATTGGTGGCACCGCACAGGATTTCCCTGCTGAATGTTTTATTGTAAAATGTACTGTGTTCCTTCTGGATTGATTTCCTTAATAACATTGGAACTGCAGAGCTGTGACTGTGATTTTGTAAGGGGGAATTTATTTTGCTGGGTATTTGGCGTTACGTCCTTATATTTTCCCTAGGGTTCTCGAATGGGGTGTGTAACATTGGACTAGGTTTCTGATCCAATAAATAATAGAGCAAAAAACTGTGTGTGTGTTAGCATACGTGTTTGTGGAACTGTAAGCTGTTCTGGATAAGAGTGCCTGTTAAATAAAATATAATGGAAAATATTTGTTTATTTGAAGTTATTATAATACTCCATACTCCATATTATTGACTCACACAAGTGTCTGAATTTTACAGAGTGAACTGGATAGCCCAGCACAGAGTAGCTCCACTCCTCTGTCTTCCAGGTGATTGTAGCTGAGGTCCAGTACTCTCAGGGGGGAGTTTGGTGTCTGCAAAGCTGAAGCCAAAGTCTCACAGGATTTATGTGTGAGTCCACAGTCATCTAGTCTGGAGAGAAGAGATACTATGCTAGATATTCAAATATTTCACAACATATTATAGTGTATACAACAACACAAAACAGAACTTACAATGCTCTCTTGCAGGTTTTCACTACCGGCAGCAACCTCTTATATCCTGCCTCAGTTGTGTTGTATGTCTTCAGATCTAACTCCTCCAGGACCTCCTCTGACATCAACAATAGGTAGGTCAGAGCAGAACATTGGTGAGGTTCTAGAGTTGTTCTTGAAAGTGTTCCGGATCGCAGGGAGGTCTGCCTCTCTTCCACTAGAGAGTTGGAACCAAGTTCATTCAAACAGTGGAACACGTTGATGATCCTTTCTGGTGAAGATTCCATCTTGATCTTTTTTGAAAGGTACTCTACTGTTCTCTTTATTGTTTCCTCTCTGCTCTGTGTTGTGCTTCCTGTCTGTGTCAGAAGGCCTCCTAAGAGATTCTGATTGGACTCCAGTGAGAGACCCAGAAGGAAGCGGAGGAACAGGTCCAAGTGTCCATTCTCACTTATCAAGGCCCGATCCACTGCTCTCATGTGTAGCTCAGATAATACTGACCTCCCATCTTCATTATAATCACTAGAGTTGGAGAAAACATCCTTCTTCTTGCTCAGACATGATTCTAGAGCATGTACTGCTGCAAGAAACTCCTGAATGCTCAAATGAACAAAGCTGAAGACCTTCTCTTGGTTCAGCCCTGATTCTTCAATGAAGATCTCAGTACACAAGGATGAGTACTCTGATGCCTCTGACACATCAATGCCACATTCTCTCAGGTCCTCCTCATAAAAGATCAGGTTACCCTCCTGTAGCTGTTGGAAAGCCAGCTCTGACAGTTTCAGGATCATCTCTTTATCTGACTGAGACAGTTCCTTTAGGTTTGTCTCTGTGTTTTTGTTGTACTTTAGGTTCTTCACACTGATTTGAATGAGCAGGAAGTGTACATACATCTGGGTGAGAGTTTTAGGTATTTCGTCTTTCCCTGCTTCTTTTAGCATTATCTCAAGGACAGTGGCCGATATCCAACAGAAGACTGGTATGTGACACATGATGTGGAGGCTTCTAGATGTTTTTATGTGATTGATGATTTCATTGGCCAGATTCTGGTCATTGATTTTCTTCCAGAAGTATTCCTCTTTCTGTGGCTCATTGAACCCTCGTATCTCTGTAAACTGGTCAACAAACTCTGGAGGAATCTGATTGGCTGCTGCAGGTCGTGTGGTTATCCAGAGGAGAGAAGAGGGAAGCAGATTCCCCTCAATAAGGTTTGTCAGCAACACGTCCACTGAGGTTGGTTCTGTGACATCATAACACTTCTTATTGTATTTAAAGTCCAGAGGAAGTCTACATTCATCAAGACCATCAAATATGAAAGCCATTTTGGTTCCACCATCTTCAAAGCTGTCAATCTCTTCTATTTCTGGGAAGTAGTGTGAAAGAAGTGTCATCAAACTATATTGGACATTTTTCAGGTTAAGATCACGGAAAGGAAGAGGAAACATGAAGTGAATGTCTTGATTGGCTGTTCCCTCTGCCCAGTCAAGGATGACCTTCTGCACAGAGACTGTTTTTCCAATGCCAGCGATTCCTTTTGTCAGGTTTCTTAAACCTTTCCTGTTCATATAATGTTCCTGTCCAGGTAAATGTTTCAGATCCCAATTTTTTATTGGCTTAAAGATGTCTTTACATTTGATTGGTGTGTCATGTGTGGTTTGTCTCTTAGAAATCATCTCAATATGTCTCACTTCATGTTCTTTATTGACTCCTCCATGTCCACCCTCTGTGATGTACAGTTCTGTGTAGACGTCCTTTAAAACAATTTGGTTTCCATGGGGTCCAATTCCTTCACATAGTAGTTGATACTTTTGTTTCAGTCTAGTTTTAATCTCTAGTTGGACCCTCAGATGTGTTCGACCTGCAGGAAAATAAATACTGATATTAGTAGCATTAAACAAGTAAAAAAACAAGTAAAAGAAATACATAAATGAGCTGCTACAACATTAATGTTAGATTGACTGACAACTTTTAAATGTTTAAACTGTTTTACATGATTTGGTGTTAAATCAGTAATTTAATTCCAAATTAGACCAATGGCAATTGCACTCTCTGAATAAAATGCAGGGACGAATGTCTCTGAAATGAGTGTGATGAAAGAGGAGGGGATCTCTCGCTCTGAATAAGATGCACGGTACTAATTTAAAAAAATTATGATTCATGGATAAACCTACAAAAACTATGGTAATACAAAACCCAAAAGTTGTAATGTATAAAAGTCCAGGTTACTGAACCTTTTGTCTCAGGGCATGTTTTGATCTAAATTATAATTGGGAGGGGGAAACAAAAAGGAGGGTTGATTAAACTACATAAACAAGTACTCACATTTTCCTAGTCCTGACTTCACTCCGATCTCTCCAATTTGGTCTAGACTGCAGAAAAGGCAAAAGAGCAGACAGAGATTTTCTCCTAAGATACTGGCTGATATGATGTCTAATGATGCACACATTGAAGCCACATTTCAGGCATTTATGAAATCGCTTTTTCCCGTTAGAAAAAGACAAACCAAAGAGAAATTGGAAATGGTTGGCTGAGGTGAAAAGAATGAGACGAGAGGAAGTGCAGATATGTCTGGGCACAATAGATTTGCAAGTAAAATTGAGAATTAACAAAAGTAAAAACAAGAAAATAAATAAGATTCCTAAATGATTGTACAACACGGTTTCTAAATAAGTTTGTCCTTTGTGAAATTCTTTAAGAAAAACTGAATCTAAATATGTGCAAGTCAATTGAAACTAACATTCAATAAAAATAGTACAAAGAAAATATCAAATGTTGAAACGGAAATATATATGCCCGCTTTGAATTTCATCCCAGCAACACATATCAAAAAAGCTAGGACAGGTGCAACAAAAGACTGGAAAAGTTGTGTAATCCTGAAAAACAAAACATGATGGAACATCTCACAACTAAATAGATTAATTTGCAACAGGTCAGCAACATGACTGGGTATAAAAAGAACATTCCAGAGGACAGCTCTTTGGTCTTGGCCATGGTGGAGAGTTTGGAATCTGATTGATGGATTACATCTGTGGACAGGTGTCTTTTATACAGGTAACGAGCTGAGATTGGCAGCACTCTCTTAAAGGGAGTGCTCCTAATCTCAGCTTGTTACCTGTATAAAAGACACATGGGAGACAGAAATCTTGCTGATACTTATTTCAATGAGTAAAATGCAAATCAATGTATAACATTTGAAAGGCATATTTCTGGGGTCTCTCACTGTTCAAATACACCTACCATTAAAATAATAGACTTTACATAAAAATTATAGACTATAGATTTCTTTGTCAGTGGGAAAACGTACAAAAACAGCAGTGGATCAAATCATTATTTTCTCCACTGGGATTTTCCAAAATAATAAAGTTTAATATATTCAACCTTTGATTTGTTTTTGTTGTACTACTTTTAAATTAAAGATAGAGATACGTGATTTGCACTTCAATGCATTTTGTTTTTATTTGCATTTTATGCAGCATCCAAACGTTTCTGTAAACGGGGTTGTATAACTCATCTTTAAAAGGACACCTAGGTCTTACCATTGGTCAACAGTAAAGGCTTCCTCACTGAAGAGTATTGGCTGGATCATAGACTGGTCACTCTTCATGGACAGACAGCTGGGAACAGGGGAGTCTGGTCTGTTCTGGTGAACTCTGACCAAACTACAGTCATGAAAGAAATAGTTTGGAATAGTGTCATAGTATCCTACATGTATAGTAAACATTTATACAGTGAGAAGAACTTATTTAAAACACTGCCAATTTTGCAGGTTTTCCTACTTACAAAGCATGTAGAGGCCTGTAATTTTTATCATATGTACACTTCAACTGTGAGAGACGGAATCTAAAACAAAAATCTCGAAAATCAATATGTATGATTTTTAAGCAATTCATTAGCATTTTATTGCATGACATAAGTATTTGATACATCAGAAAAGCAGAACTTAATATTTGGTACCGAAACCTTTGTTTGCAATTACAGAGATCATACGTTTCCTGCAGTTCTTGACCAGGTTTGCACACACTGCAGCAGGGATTTTGGCCCACTCCTCCATACAGACCTTCTCCAGATCCTTCAGGTTTCTGGGCTGTCGCTGGGCAATACGGACTTTCAGCGCCCTCCAAAGATTTTCTTTTGGGTTCAGGTCTGGAGACTGGCTAGGCCACTCCAGGACTTTGATATGCTTCTTCCGGAGCCACTCCTTAGTTGCCCTGGCTTTGTGTTTCAGGTCGTTGTCATGCTGGAAGACCTAGCCATGACCCATCTTCAATGCTCTTACTAACGGAAGGAGGTTGTTAGCCAAGACCTCCACTCAATGCGATGCAGTCATCCTGTCCCTTTTACAGAAAAGCATCCCAAAGAATAATGTTTCCACCTCCATGCTTCACAGTTGGGATGGTGTTCTTGGGGTTGTACTCATCCTTCTTCTTCCTCCAAACACGGCGAGTGGAGTTTAGACCAAAAACCTCTATTTTTGTCTCATCAGACCACATGACCTTCTCTCATTCCTCCTCTGCATCATCCTGATGGTCATTGGCAAACTTCAGACGGGCCTGGACGTGCGCTGGCTTGAGCAGGGGGACCTTGCGTGCGCTGCAGGATTTTAATCAATGACGGCGTGGTGTGTTACTAATGGTTTTCTTTGAGACTGTGGTCCCAGCTCTCTTCAGGTCATTGACCAGGTCCTGCCGTGTAGTTCTGGGCTGATCCCTCTCCTTCTTCATGATCATTGATGCCCCACGAAGTGAGATCTTGCATGGAGCCCCAGACCGATGGTGATTGACCATCATCTGGAACTTCTTCCATTTTCTAATAATTGCGCCAACAGTTGTTGCCTTCTCACCAAGCTGCTTGCCTATTGTCCTGTAGCCCATCCCAGCCTTGTGCAGGTCTACAATTATATCCCTGATGTCCTTACACAGGTGTCTTTTCTACAGGTAACGAGTTTAAACAGGTGCAGTTAATACAGGTAATGAGTGGAGAACAGGAGGGCTTCTTAAAGAAAACCTAACAGGTCTGCGAGAGCCGTAATTCTTACTGGTTGGTAGGTCATCAAATACTTATGTCATGCAATAAAATGCAAATTAATTACTCAAAAATCATACAATGTGATTTTCTGGATTTTTGTTTTAGATTCCGTCTCTCACAGTTGAAGTGTTCCTGTGATATATGTACAGACATCTACATGCTTTTTCAGTAGGAAAACCTGCAGAATCAGCAGTGTATCAAATACTTGCTCCCCCCCTGTATATGTGAAGTCAAATGAATACAATTAGATCAGTAACATAGAGTACTCATAAAACACCTCAATACCAAGAAGAGACTATGTTCCTTCAGTTCTTACCTTTCTTCAGAAGTAAAGTCTTCCTCACTGAAGAGTATTGGCTGGATCATAGACTGGTCACTCTTCATGGACAGACAGCTGGGTACAGGAGAGACTGGTCTGTTCTGGTGAACTCTGACCAAACTACAGTCATGAAAGAACGGTTATAGTTAAAAAAGTATCATAGCACCCTATATATATAGTAAGAACTTTAAAACCGAGAAGAGACTATGTTCCATCAGTTCTTACCTTTCTTCAGAGGTAAAGTCTTCCTCACTAAAGAGTATTGGCTGGATCATAGACTGATCACTCTTCATGGACAGACAGCTGGGCACAGGGGAGACTGGTCTGTTCTGGTGAACTCTGATCAAACTACAGTCATGAAAGAACAGTTATCGTTAAAAAGGTATCATAGTACCCTATATATATAGGAAGAACTTTAAAACCGAGAAGAGACTATGTTCCATCAGTTCTTACCTTTCTTCAGAAGTAAAGTCTTCCTCACTGAAGAGTATTGGCTGGATCATAGACTGATCACTCTTCATGGACAGACAGCTGGGTACAGGGGAGACTTGTCTGGTCTGGTGAACTCTGACAAAACCACAGTCATGTAACAACTGCTAGCTACAAGCTATATTCATGGATGTAGTCAGACGTTGTACACATTCACATTAAGATACAATGGTCTAAAACTTACTCCTGACTAAGCAGAAATCTGTGTTTAAAACATGTGCTATCATTTCCACTCATAGTGTGGGGTTTATTTACGCAAATACCAAGGGAAGATGTTTAACATTTCTTTACTGTTTTAAGATGTCTCGAATGATATTATTTTTAATATTCGATGTTATCTCTTAAGTAAAAGAATAGCCTAATCATTGCACATTTTCATCTTTGTTTAATAGTTCTATATATGTGAAATACAAACAAATGTAAATCTCTCACCTCACAGGTTCAATGTTTAGCTCATTGTCCCCAGATAGATTCATTTTAAAGGCAGTGGCCCCCACCTTTCTCCCAAAACACCTCCTTTTGGGTGCAGTGGCTCCCTTGTCTCTCTCCTCAGGGCACAAATCATCATCCATTCTATCCCTGCTCAGAGAAAACCTGTAAAATTATATAAAAAGTCAGTAAAACACCAACAGAGACATTCTGTCAGATTAGTCAACCTCACTCTCTAAACGTCATGAGTTTTGTAAAGCTGAATATTTCATAAAATGTGACAAAAATACCATAGACTGAGATAGCTATCCACAGATCCAACACCACTGACTGCTTCCTTTTTCCAGGTAGGAGAGGGCAGTGTGTGTCGTCAGGACAAAAAGGCAGCAACACATACGTGAGGATGCTATTCGTGGACTACAGCTCAGCATTCAATGCTAAAGCTCAGCATCCCACTAAGCTTCATGCTAAGCTCAGGACCCTGGGACTCAATTCCTCCCTGTGGAACTGGATCCTATACATTCTGACAAACAGACCCCAGGTGGTGAGAATGGGCAACCTCTCTTCTCTCTGAGCATCGGAGCCCCCCAAGTCTGTGTACTCAGTCCCCTTCAGTACTCCATGTTCACATATGACTGCGTGACCACTATGATGGAAATTATAATGTCTAGGTATAATTTTAGAATTTCAAGCAGGTAAGCAAGAGAAACAGTCTCGTAGCACATCTAACAGATTTATTAAAAACTTGCAAGGAGAGTAAAATTCACAGCTACCTAAGTAACAGTGAAGAGTCTCTAACACAATCACATTTACATTCAGTTCTTATACCCTCAGGTTATTTGCATATTCAAACAGTATAATCAAGCAAGAGTCATGGCATCAAGTATCAGGTGTGTGCGTGTGTGTCTTTTCCTTCCTGACCCCATCCTGTTCTCCCCCTATCCTGTGTTTATTCAGATACCCCCAATAGCCCCCACTCAGAGCCAAATTCCTATGGTTCAATGAACAGTGAGGTGATAAGGAGAACAGATGGGCACAGTATGTTTATCAGGATTTAGCATAGAGATAGGTGTCACCAACAAACACAAACCAGATCCTTCATGACCCTAAACAACCTCTTGATGTGTAAATGAGTATAAACGGGGATGGAGAGTTAACCTACTCTCACACCACTCACAGCTCCAACATCATCCTTACGTTTGCGGACAACACCACCATCCTGGGTCTCATCACCAACAACGATGAGGCCATTTACAGAGAGGAGGCCTCTCTAAACGTCTGCAAAACTAAGGTGATGATCCGGGACTTCAGGAACCGGCTGAGGGGGGATCAAACCCTGATACACATCGACGGAGCTGAAATGGAGAGAGTCTTCAACTTTAAATTCCTTGTTGTGTTCAAAGATGACTTCAACTGGTCCAGGCAAGCAGATTCTACAGTAAAACGGCCCAAAAATGCATGTACTTTCTGAGGAGCCTCAAGAAGTTTGACATGTTGGCAAGAACTCTCACCAACTTCTACAGATGCGCATTGAGAGCATCCTCACAGGCTGGATTACTGCCTGGTACGGCAGCTGCCCACTTCTGATCGCAAGTCAGCACAGTGCGCCATCAGTTGACATCTCCCCTCTGTGCAAGGCATCTACCACACAAGATGCCTTAGGAAAGCACTGAACATCATAAAAGACCCCGGCTTTGGGCTGTTCACACCGCGCAGGTCTGGTAGATGTTTCCGGAGCATCAGAGCACACACTTCCAGACTCACAAACAGTTTTTAATTTACAGGCACTATTACACTTATACACTTAAAATACCTTTATAATATTTAAATACTTCTTTCTTACTATCATTACCCCACTTCTACACTTTGAAATTGCTGCTATTTCAAATTGTTATGTACATATTCTGTTATTTAAGAAAAAAATCCAATTCCTTTTGCTTTACATTTTTTATTCTACTACGTTTTACTTATAATACTGCGTGGATGTCTCGTGCCATGTCATAAGAATTATATTGCCCCAAACTACACTGTTATTTTGACAATAAAAGACTTTGACTTTGGACCAGGTGACCAGTAACTCCAATGTAAACATATATACCTCCAATGTTAACAGCTCTGTACTGACCAGTCAGACCACCAGGATTATTGATACCAAATGATCCAAAAAAAAAATATGTATTGTTTTTGACAGAATATTGTATTGGAAGTATAATTAAACTGTTTATCATGGCCAACTAGAACGTATAAGAAGCAGTAAACTACAATATTGAATCATAATGCATAGAATTGCAAGAATTCTGAGAATCACAATGAATATTTTATCAACAACTATCAACAAGTGTCATGCTAATATAATATTGTAAGGTCACTTGTTATTACCTGCCCAATCTATCATTGGTTTGCGAAAAATGATTAACAGTCAAAACATTTGTACATGTATTATATTATTCAAGTATATTAGCTTTCACCTGTGAAATGAGGAGAAATACTCGCTGTTACCTCTTGCATTGATGGTCTTTTGTTAACCCATGAACAGCGCCACAATCTGGATCTCAGAACTTGTACTGTCATTTCAAGCTGTGCTGCAGTATACAGAGGTACTTAGGGACCTCTGCTACTGACTTTCTGCCTCAGGAACATGACACCAAACCAGTCATAAAACCTAAATCATAAAAACTAAGCACAGTTGTAATAGCAACACCCAGGGATTTATGATACATGTATTTAAAATGTGTTTTTCAAATACAAAATAGGATTTGATAGGGTTGATGAAGATGGCTTCATATTTTGTATAAAAATACCTCAGCGTTTTCTATTTTTTAGTTTACATTTACTGTAAAATACTTACTGAAGTCTACTCGATGACATCATAAAAATGCAGCCTTTGGTGCTACTTGAGATCAGAAAAGAAAATGCACCCATATATGAATCAGAATCATCTTTATTACCCAGTAGGTTTACCCATACAGGAAATGTACCTTGGTGCTGCGTGTAGGTTGCCAACTATCCCTTGATTTGTATCATAAATTGCTGCAATTTCTAACAGTACATGTTAGATGGTGGTCTTTATTTTAGTAGCCTAGGCTAAATCCTTTACCAATTTACATAATAATAATAATAAATAATAATGTATTAGGGTTTCAGCAGCAGGACGGGAGAGGGAAGGTCTAAGCTTGGCAATGTTACGGAGGTGGAAAAATGAAGACTTTATGGTCTGTTTAATGTGATGATCAAAGGAGAATGTAGAGTCCAGAGTGACTCCAAGGTTCGTGCATGGGGGGATGGAGAAACAACGGTGTCATCTATCTTGAGAGTGAAAGTGCTGGTTTAATTGATGGTGGCTTTTGTTCCAATGAGTATGAGTTCTGTTTTGTCACTGTTTAGTTTCAGGAAGTTTTCCTTCATCTATGCTTTTATTGCAGTCAGGCAGGACTCAATATGGTCAGAGGGGGGGTTGGTAAGGGGTTTAGTGGCTAGATATATTTGTGTATCAACAGCATAGCAGTGGAAATTAAGGTTGAAGTGACGGAGGATTTGACCAAAGGGAAGGACGTAGATTATGAAAATGATGACACCAAGTACAGAGCCCTGTGGGACACCTTGAGAAACTGTAGCAGCATCCGAATTTATGCGGTGGAGTGAGATTAAATGTGTTAGTCAGATAGGAGTTTAGTCAGGAGAGTGCCGTTCCCTCAACGCCCAGCCCCTCAAGGCTGGTGAGCCGAATCCGGTGGTTAACAGTGTCAAAGGTAGCAATCAAGGAGAATCAGGATGTTGATGGAATCGGCATCAGCTAACAGGTACTGTGGATTGGCCAGAAACCAGACAGAAGAGGCTCGTTCAGATTGTGATTGAGGAGGTAGTTTTGGACCTGTAAAGAAAACAAGTCTTCTAAGAGATTTGGCCAGGAAGGGGATCTTAGAGATGGGACAGAAATTGTTAAGTATGGTGCTTTCTAGTCCAGGTTTCTTTAAGATGCTCTGTTACCCCCATACTAAAGAAACCTGGACTAGACAGCATACTTTCTGTCCAGGTTTCTTTAGGATGCGGGTGACAGCTGCTGCTGTAGTGAGGGAGAGGTTGACTATGCCTGTGATGTGCAAACAGAGAGCAGCTATGGAGGCATTAATCAGGACAGTGGGAAGAGTGAGAAAGAGCAGGTTGTATTCTTGGATGTCATAATGAGTTTAGCAATGTAAGGGGAATCAACAAGACTTAATGAGGAGAGGAGAGAGTCCCGGGGAGCAGGTGGGCAGAATTGAAGGTTAACAATAAATAGAGTTGGGGTAGATTTATTAGATAGTGAGGAGTTTATTATCCGGGAGTTCATATTGTAGCTATTGATTATGTTTGAGATGTAGGAGGACCTGGTTGCACTGAGGGCATCTCTGTAAACTGAAAAAGTTTGTTTGTAGGCTTCAGTGAGCAGTGAGCCGTGATTTTCTCGCCCGGCATTCGAGGCAACGTCAAACTTGTTTCAGGGTACGGACTGCTGGTGTAAACCAGGGGAATGAGGTGGTGAAAGAAACTTTGGTGGGTCCAGAGAATTGAGGGAGACAGTAGTGAGGTGGTTTGCTCGTTCTTCAGGTGATCTGAGAGTGAAGTCAACCCAGAGAGCAGAGGCTATGGCGTCTGATAGTTGTAGAGGGTCAACAGCTTTAATGTTACGGAAGGAGATTATGTGCTTGTCAGTGTCGTGTGGTACGTTGGAAGAAAACGAGAAATTAACGATTGTGTGGTCTGACAACGGGAACAAACGTCAGACATATCGCATGACTCGTTAGGCAGCAGAAATCTGTTTCTATCAAACTGTGTCTACTTAATCAACTGAGTGAGTGTACTATTATTGGGATTGATCAAATAGACCAATAAACGACGGCCCCTCTGGCATATGCATGAGCTGCCAGGGGACAATCCGCCTATGGCTTGGACTGGATCTAGAGAGCTCAACCCCTCCCCCTGCAAAGAATCTGGACCAATTCATTTTCGTTTTGTTCAGGCTAGAGGGTGAAATCTGATCTCCGGTTATATATATATCTGTATTAATAAAGACGATCGCTTTTTTGAAAGACTTTTTTGTGGGAGCATTCTCTGATTTGAACTCGGAGAAGTCTTCTGACTTCTACAGTTTTTAGAAATAAACGTTCTTCATATTATTTTCCCCGCAAAACTTTGTTTGATAAGACTTTAAATACAAACACTTTCTTGTATTTTTCAAATTCATTAATCATATAAACCCGCTCGTGAGAAGAGACTTGGCATACAGCGAATGAACATAATGGTTCACACGAACACCCCAGTTCACACTCTTGACTTTACTTCGCACACTGCACATGTCCACCTGGACATTGATATCTATGCTCTGAATGAACACCTAAACTTTTGATCAGCTGACTCGGTCAAGGATTCAGTTTCCTGTACGCATCTCTGCTTTTCCGTTTGGTTGTGATGGAAGAAAAATATCATGAGTGGGCAAGGAGTACCCATTGGGATTTTTTGAGAGACAAATGGGCATTGCCACTCACCCTCAGACGATACAGGATGGACACACTCACAAACACATTTTTAAGAATAAGGGATGAAGAAAACTTTGTGTGCCCCATACTGATGCTTCACATGAGGGCCTAAGAGCAGTCCTCTATCAGAGGCAGGAAGGAAAGCTTGTCGTCCTTGACTATGGGTCAAGAATATTAACATATAAAATACATTTAATGCGATGGGTGAATGTTTATGCTGTACGGAACTATACATGTGTCTATAATAAGAATGAGAACTAGTGTAAGAGATTTCCAGAAAACAAGTTGTATAGGGGCGCAATATCAACAATTAGACCATGAGCTAGCTGTGAGGCGAGAAGGCGCCAAACTTGAATGCTCTTGTATTTTTGTATTTGCAGAAATAAAGTAACCTGTTATACAACAAGCAAGCTGAAAGTTGCCATACTTGTTCAAGTGTGCAACAAGAACATGACCATGCTTAGAATACAACATCATGTTGTGTTGGACAGAGGGAACATCTGGCACAGAGACATTGAAAAATCATCATAAATAAATGAAAACCCTGGGTAGAGGGGCTCAGTGAATGTGGTCTTGAATGTGTACAGGTGGGTCAGTGTGTCAGAGGAGACCCTGTAGAAGGACAGAGTGCCGGCTGGCCAGTCCAGATACACTCCCACTCTGTGGGAGGCGGGGACAGATATCTCAGTACTCTTATCAATGTGACCAGCTGAGAAACTGTCAGAATTACAATCGTCAGTACAGAACAGTCTCCAGGACTTGTCATTGTATCCAAGTCTGGAGTCATCACCACATCCCTTCCTGTTGATTCCTTTATATGTCACTCCTATCTCAGCCCCATCCCCACTCCACTCTACCTCCCAGTAACAGCGTCCAGACAGACCCTCTCTACACAACACCTGTTCATAGTCTTCAAATCGCTCTGGGTGATCAGGATACGGCTGCTCCTCTCTCCTCCTTGACACCTTTCTGTTCTCCTCAGACAGAAGGAGGTCCTTTTGAGCTGTGTTTGGGTCCAGTGTGAGATCACAGAAATCTGATGGATGAGAACAAGACACAATATTACACATCATTCACATAAGACAAGTATGCGTAAAGTCTCTAACCAACTAACTAAATCCTTTCTTCCTCCACTCTTGATTTATTTAATTTTTGTTTAACAAGGAAAGTCACATAAGTAAGTGACACTTTCGGGGTTGAGGAGGAAAACAGGTGCAGGAACGAAAGGCTGTCCTTTGAATCAAAGATGTATTCTCCGATACACCGAATAAGAGGAGGCACGAACAAAAAAATCATAAAAGACACTAAAGGTCAAAACAAATAAGCACTAGGCAAAAACAGAAACAAAGATATATTCACAAGGCACTACTAACTGAATGTTCCAATACAGCCAAAGAAACACTGGGTTAAAAGAACAAGTGAAACATTACACAATCATCGACAGAGCTGATTGTAAGAGGAGTTCAGATATAGGGTTCCTAACAATCACATTTTGCGGGTCCTGATTTCAACCAGCATTCTCCACCATGATCCATTCTGTAAGAAAAACAGAAGAGCAGACAGACATTAAGTTTAGAATTTCGGTGATATATATTCATACTTCTATGTAAATATTAAAACTTCTGGATTAAGTCTATCATGCAGCTCTGCATTTTATTACTGGTTTCAAAAAATTCATTGTTTTTTCTACATTTTGGTTGACTGGGACCCTCTGACTTATAAACCACTTCAAAAAGTTGAGAAGGAAGAAACAAACGCGAAGCATGCAAAATGGACCAAACGCACGTGCATGTCGGTGTCACTTCAAGAAGTAACAATTTAGTAGAGAAAGCAGAAAACCAGTCACGCAAGAGGATCAACATTGTGAGAGTACAGACATCATTGCATGAAATTCTCCTGCTCCTCCTCAAAACCTCACAATAATGCTTCGTTCATATACAATTGAGATGGATGCGAGGGACGGGGGTTTAACTTCATAAGATTGATTAATGTGAATCTGCATATTGAGCCACAGTATACTTCTATTGCAGGAGTAGTACATTGCCTGCAACAAGTTATTTTAACCAACAGGTGGCCTCAGTGTACATTGGTTACTAGGTATTTTAACCAAGAGGTGGCCTCAGTGTACATTGGTTACTAGTTATTTAACCAATAGGAGGCCTCATTGTACATTGGTTTAATGAGCCTTTTGCGATGCAAAATGCTTTCTTGTGCCATCCCTAATAAAGACAATTCCTTTGACCTCAGGGCTTTGTTTTTTGCATTGACATGCACGTCAACTGTGGGACTTGATATAGATCTGCCCCATTCCAAACCATGTCCAATTATTTGAATTTAATACAGGCGGAATCTTAAGTTGCAGAAACCTCTCAATGATCTATAGAAACAGGATGCACCTAAATTTGGAATGTCATTACAAAGGGTCTGAACACTTATGTAAATGTAATATAATTCAGCTTTGTATTTTTTGTATGAATTTGAAAAAAAATCTAAATGTTTTTCATTGGAGTGCACTCATACATAAAGAACATATATATATTTATTTATTTCATATACATTTGGTACATTTATATATAAAAAAAATAATTGCCCACATGTATTCATGAAAAAACGATTTAATACTGAATACATTTGAAAATGTATTACATTTACAGATGTTCCCCAAAAATAACCCAATAGCTGGTAGTACCCTTTCACCATGTTGACACATGCGTTTCAGTTCATACTGACATACCTGAGTATTTCCAGACTCCCGTTTCCAGTGTGAATCCTCCCGTCCAACCAAGAGCATTCTGGTTCCAGGTTCTCCAGGGTGATTGTAGCTCAGATCCAACTCTTTCAGGTGTGAGGGATTATCCTCCAGAGCCATGACCAGTGAAGCACAGCCTTTCTCTGTGACCAGACAGCCTGACAGCCTAAAGAGAGAGACATAAAACAGCTGTCTATATTGGTGTACTGGTGCTGATTTCCAACTATGTGGGCACATGTGCATTTGTATTGACAGAAACATTATCATGAAACGCTAATTATTTGAATTAACAATGATTGTAAGGAAAGGTCTTGGAATAGGAAGTAATTGAGTGTAAACATCTATATTTACTTGCATAATTGTCTTTTATGACCTAAAAATACATGTTCTCGTGTTACAAACCTATGGCAGAGAGTATATTTGCTTAAATATGAGTCACAACTACTCCAGCTGTTCCTACCCCAGCGTGTGTAGTTGACAGTTTGGATCCTCCAGTCCAGCACAGAGCAGTGTAACTCCTGAGTCCAGAAGGTCATTGTCTTTCAGCTCCAGTTGTTTCAGTTGTGATTTGGGGGAACGCAGGACTGAAGCCAGATCGGAACAACATCCCTCTGTCAGCCCACAATGGCCTAGGCTAGAGGACAGAAGAAAACCTGGTTATCAAATGTTCACAAAATACATAATAACCTCTACTCCAGATAGCTGACTCACACAAGTGTCTGTATGTTACAGAGAGGACTGGATAATCCAGCACAGAGCAACTCCACCCCACGGTCTTCCAGATCATTGTAGCTGAGGTCCAGTTCTATTAGGAGGCAGTTCGGTGTCTGCAAGGCTGAGGCCAGAGTCTGACCTGATTTATATGTGAGGTTACAGCCAACCAGTCTGAACACAGGGTATAAATTGTTAGATATACAAAGAATTCAGAGCAACAGTACTACATTTTTCTATTCAGATAAATGCATGAATTCCAGAAAAATGTACAGTGGTTTCCAAATTGTTTGTGTTACAACAAAAACTCCATAGAAATTGATTTACATAGGAATTTCTTACGTTACATGAACATTTCAGTAAATCTGAAATAAGGTTCTTAAAATGCAGCAATCAGGGGTAGGATATAATAACCTATTTAAGGCATTGAATATCCCCCATAGTTCATTATTAGGAAATAAAGAGAATATGGCACAACTGTGAATCTGTCTAGAACAGACTGCCTCAAAAAACGAGTATACGACAAGAAGGGCACTATCCAGAAAGGTCACCAAGACACATAGCAACTCTTAAGGAGTTAGTGAGCTGGGAGACTGCAACCATAGCCAGCATGCTCTCAGGTGAAAAGTAAATTAATCTCGACTGGAGCCAGAAAGCACGTGGAAAGATCTATGTGGAAGATTTATGGTCTAAAAGAGTGAAGGATGAATGGAGCAAAATACTGAAAAATAAGTAGCTCACAAGACCCAAGATGGGAGTGAAGATTAAACCAACTAAGAATATGTGGAAAGGGATTACATTTGCTCTTCTGTTGAAAGTAGGGGAGCTGTGGGCAAGTTAAATTAGCCTTCTTCTGACTGCCTCGGACTTGGCCCAAGGAAAATAATAGTTTTTTTTTTAGAGGCATTGAGGTTTTAAATTGAGGATCATGTCAAATTCCTCCAGTACCTCCTCTGACATCAGTAACAGGTAGGTCAGGGCCGAACATATATGAGGTTCTAGGTATTTTTCTGAAAGTGTTCCTGATTGCAGGGAGGTCTGCAAGTCTTCCACTAGAGAGTTGGCACCAAGTTCATTTAGACAGTGGAACAAGTTGATTATCTTTTCTGGTGAGGTATCCATCTTGATCTTCTCTATAAGGCACTCTACTGTTTTTTTTAATGTTTCCTGAATGCTGTTGTTTGTACTTCCTCTCTGTGTCAGAAGGCCACATAAGAGATTCTGATTGGACTCCTGTGAGAGACCTAGAAGAAAGCGGAGGAACACGTCCAGGTGTCCATTCTTACCCTTCAAGGCCTGGTTTGTCTCTGTGGCCACGTTGCCCTTCTTGATCTTTGCATTTGTTTGAGTGAGCAGGAAGTGTTTGTACATTTGGGTCAGAGGCTTAGGGATTTCCTCTTTCTCTGCTTCTTCTAGTATTGTCTCAAGGATAGTGGCTAATATCCAACAGAAGACTGGAATGCGGCATCTAATGTGGAGGCTTCTGGATGTTTTTATGTGGTGGATTATATCATTGGCTCTTTTCTGGTCTGTGATTTTCTTCAGGAAGTATTCGTCTTTCTGTGGCTCATTGAACCCTCGTATCTCTGTGACTAGGTCAACACACTCAGAAGGGATCTGATTGGCTGCTGCAGGTCGTGTGGTTATCCAGAGGAGAGCAGAGGGAAACAGATTCCCCTCAATAAGGTTTGTCAGCAACACGTCCACTGAGGTTGGTTCTGTGACATCATAACACTTCTCATTGTTTATAAAGTCCAGAGGAAGTTGACACTTATCCAGACCATCAAAAATAAAAAGGATTTTGGTTTCATCATTTTCTGTTCTGTCAACTTCTTTCAGCTCTGGAAAGTAGTGGGATAGGAGTTGCATCAAACTATATTGTTCTTTTTTCAAGTTCAGATCACAGAAAGGGAGAAGAAATAAGAACTGAATGTCCTGATTGGTTTTTCCCTCTGCCCAATCAGACTGTATACACACAGACTGTTTTTCCAATTCCAGCGATTCCTTTAGTCAAGTTTCTCAAACCTTTACCTTTGTTATGTTGGTCTTGTCTAGGTACCTCTAACAGAAGGGAATCTGACTCAAGCTCTTGTGAGCTCTTCTGTGTCCCTGAGCCATGAAGAACATGTCTTCATTGTTTAACGATTCTGATGTTGGTTTCCTGATCTGGAGACTAGAGTTCCGTTCCCACTGGTGATGTTGTTTTAATGGCTTGAAGATTTCATTGAATGTGATTTGAGTCTTTGGTGTGGTTTGTCTCTTGGATGCCATCTCATTCTTTTTCACCTCATGTTCATTACTGAATTCTCCACGTTCACCCTTTGTGATGTAGAGCTCGGTGTAGATGTCCTTGAGGATGGTTTTGTTTCCATGTTGTCCAAATCCTTCACAGAGTAATTGATACTTCTGTTTCAATTTTGTCGTAATGTCTTGTTGGACTTTTAGTAGAGTTTGACCTATAGAAAATGATTGAGATTGTTACAAGTAGCGTCAAACTATAAAATTAATGTTTAGAATATTTTAATTTTAAAATGGATTGAAAGGATCTGTTATTAAAAAGGCCTTTGAATTATTAGAGAATAACGTTAGGTGGTTGTGAGTGTGCCTTTCTGTGGAGAGAGAAGAGGGCCTAATGCGAGTGGTTAGAAGAACGACAGTGGGGCAAAAAAGTATTTAGTCAGCCACCAATTGTGCAAGTTCTCCCACTGAAAAAGATGAGAGGCAGGTCATTTTTTATTAATTTATTTACAAATTATGGTGGAAAATAAGTATTTGGTCACCTACAAACAAGCAAGATTTCTGGCTCTCACAGACCTGCAACTTCTCCTTTAAGAGGCTCTTCTGTCCTCCACTCGTTACCTGTATTAATGGCACCTGTTTGAACTTGTTATCAGTATAAAAGACACCTGTCCACAACCTCAAACAGTCACACTCCAAACTCCACTATGGCCAAGACCAAAGAGCTGTCAAAGGACACCAGAAACAAAATTGTAGACCTGCAACTGGCTGGGAAGACTGGAATCTGCAATAGGTAAGCAGCTTGGTGTGAAGAAATCAACTGTGAGAGCAATTATTAGGAAATGGAAGACATACAACACCACTGATAATCTCCCTCGATCTGATCACAAGAACGGTGAGCAAAAATCCCAGAACCACACGGGGGGACCTAGTGAATGACCTGCAGAGAGCTGGGACCAAAGTAACAAAGCCTACCATAAGTAACACACTACGCCGCCAGGGGCTCAAATTCTGCAGTGCCAGACGTGTCCTCCTGCTGAAGCCAGTACATGTCCAGGCCTGTCTGAAGTTCGCTACAGAGCATTTGGATGATCCAGAAGATGATTGGTAGAATGTCACATGGTCAGATGAAACCAAAATAGAACTTTTTGGTAAAAACTCAACTCGTCCTGTTTGGAGGACAAAGAATGCTGAGTTGCATCCAAAGAACACCATACCTACTGTGAAGCATGGTGGTGGAAACATCATGCTTTGGGGCTGATTTTCTGCAAAGGACCAGGACGACTGATCCGTGTAAAGGACAGAATGAATGGGGCCATGTATTGTGAGATTTTGAGTGAAAACCTCCTTCCATCAGCTAGGGCATTGAAGATGAAACGTGGCTGGGTCTTTCAGCATGACAATGATCCCAAACACACCGCCCGGGCAACGAAGGAGTGGCTTCGTAAGAAGCATTTCAGGGTTTTGGAGTGGCCTAGCCAGTCTCCAGATCTCCAGAACTGGCCTAGCCAGTCTCCAGAACTACATAGAAAATCTTTGGAGGGACTTGAAAGTTCATGTTGCCCAGCAACAGCCCCAAAACATCACTGCTCTAGAGGATCTGCATGGAGGAATGTGCCAAAATACCAGCAACAGTCTATTTTTGGTTGCTATAGAAGCTATAGAATGTCTGACCACAGCATCACATTCAGTTTGGACCAAGACCCCTTCTTTTGGCTCTATTCCAGAACTTTGGATTTGACTATGTGGTTAAAGTCCAATTCAGATACACCTATTCCTGCAGCGTCTTCTGTTTTTCCAAGCGATTGTACAGAACGTTGGAGTTTACTCCTAACAGATACCACCTCTGTGAAAAATGGTGGAGGTGTTATGTTAATGTTTAACACCATGATTACCACCACCAAGTGTTTTATTTTGTTGTATTTCTTTCCTAATTCTCACAATATTACAATAAATGAATTCATATACTTATATACTATTAAATACTGCACACACATACACCAATCAGCCATAACATTATGACCACCTGCCTAATATTGCGTAGATCCCCCTTTTATGAACAGCCATGACCTGTCAAGGCCTGGATTCCACTAAACCTCTGAAGGTGTGTTGTGGTATCTGGCACCAAAACAGCCCTGACCCATTGAGGCATGGAAACCACTAGACCTCTGAAGGTGTGCTGTGGTATCTGGCACCAAGACATCCCTGTCCCATCGAGGCCTGGACTCTACTAGACCTCTGAAGGTGTGCTGTGGTATCTGGCACCAAGACATCCCTGACCCATCGAGGCCTGGACTCCACTAGACCTCTGAACGTGTGCTGTGGTATCTGGCACCAAGACATCCCTGACCCATCGAGGCCTGGACTCCACTAGACCTCTGAAGGTGTGCTGTGGTATCTGGCACCAAGTTATTAGCAGCAGATCCTTTAAGTCCTGTAAGTTGCGAGATGAGGCCTACATGGATCAAATTTGTTTGTCCAGCACATCCCACAGATGCTCGATTGGATTTAGAGCCGGGGAATTTGGAGGCCAAGTCAACACCTTGAACCCGTTGTTGTGTTCCTCAATACATTCATGAACCATTTTTGCTTTGTGGCTGGGTGCATTATCCTGCTGAAGGAGGCCAAAGCCATCAGGGAATACTGTTTCCATTAAAGGGTGTACATGGTCTGCAACAGTGTTATTCACCTCACCTGTCAGTGGGCATAATGTCAAGGCTGATCGGTGTATATTCTGAATTATATACAATGTTTTCCTTCATTGTAATGACAGCAACGCCCAGCCATTAGAAATATGTTAGAAATATTCAGCACCTGCAGTTCCTAGTATCAAGCTAGCATGGGAGGTCAAAGAAACGTAACTGGCTGTGTCTATAAACGCGCTTTGTGTTGAACTGTCAGTAACTGGCTGTGTCTGTGCACGCGCTTTGTGTGGAACTGTCAGTAACTGGCTGTGTCTGTGCACGCGCATTGTGTTGAACTGTCAGTAACTGGCTGTGTCTGTGCACGCGCATTGTGTTGAACTGTCAGTAACTGGCTGTGTCTGTGCACGCGCTTTGTGTTGAACTGTCAGTAACTGGCTGTGTCTGTCATTGAATAGTGCTTCATTATGCATGAACCCTTAATACATTACAATAGCCAACAAGGAGGAGCCTACGTTGGCTGTATTACAGGCCTGGCAGACCAACACCAGTGAAGATACACAGCATGTGATGTCAATGTAGAACAAATAAATAAAAACTCACATTTTATTGGTGCTGGTCTCACCCGAAGGTCTGCATCACGGTCCATACTGTGGAAAAATAGGACCTATATCAACACCACCAGAGGGTGGAGGGACCTGAATCAATACCGCCAGAGGGTGGAGGGGATCTGTATCAACACCACCAGAGGGTGGAGGGGACCTGTATCAATACCACCAGAGGGTGGAGGGGACCAATATTAACACCACCAGAGGATGGAGGGGACCAGTATTATTACCACCAGAGGGTGGAGGTGACCAGTATTATTACCACCAGAGGGTGGAGTGGACCATTATTATTACCACCAGAGGGTGGAGGGGACCAGTATCAACACCACCAGAGGGTGGAGGGGACCAGTATTATTACCACCAGAGGGTGGATGTGAACTGTAACTAGTCAAGAGTTAGAGGGATAGTTGGACCTAAAGTCATATTAGGCTGTACTGTGCTGTTCTGATATTCATAATCATTATAATTAATACCAGGATTATCATTTACTATCACACAGTACTGTGCTGTTCTGATAATCCTAATAATTATAATTAATACCAGGATTATCATTTACCATCACACAGTACTGTGCTGTTCTGATATTCATAATTATTATAATTAATACCAGGATTATCATTTACTATCACTCAGTACTGTGCTATTCTGATATTCATAATTATTATGAACACCAGGATCATTATAAACTATCACACATTCCCATGTTGTTTTTTTCCTTCTACAGTCTATCATGACCAAAACATTTCTATTTTTAAAGACAGCCATATAAGTATAGATGACTCAATTACATGCAATTCAATTTTTACCAATACAAAAAGATAATGTTCATGTATTATTTGAATGGCAACAGTATTAATAACAAACTCACAATAAACGTTAACAGCATTGCGTTATTCTAATAAGGTAAAATTCTGAATAAATGTATAAACACTCAGAACTTAACATTTGCAGTGATGCAACTGATGAAATACCATGAGTCAGATACAAAAAGGGTCAAACGCAGTGTAAAGAAGGATACACTTTCCCACTCAAAAAGTAATTTTAAGTTTGCTGTGGAAAACGGATCATACAGGTACAACTCTAAAGTTACACATTTATAATTAGTTTGTACAACAACAAAGGGGACTCCAAGTTTGCAAAACGTTTTAACAGCAACAAAGCTTAACACTGTTTTACCTTAATATAATTTGGCTTGTTTTGTTTGCTGCATATAATCATTCTACTTTGATCTTTGTATTAATTGACATTTGCTGGAAGTAAATTGCATTTTTGCTTGTAATGTTAAACAGGGTTTGCATAAAAACTGTTTTTTTTTTTGTGTGCGCTGTCTCTTTAAAAGACCAGGCCCTTTAGCTGTCAGTCAGTTCAAATAGGAGTAGACAAACGACAGTCCAGACAAACGGAGAAAGTAATATCTCCAATATTTTGTTTGCGATGGACGAATAACGTTGTTCACCATCAACTTTACATTGCTTTGCGTATTGTCACAAAGTAGTCGGGGCAAGTGAATTGACTTTAGCTTCAGTGTGTAAGCTAGCAGGAAAAGGAAGCCTAGCTAGAATCTGAGGTATCTTGGCTAGAAAGGTTTTGCATTTCAGTACTTAATGTTGTTTAATTGAAATGTTTTAGCTAACCTCTGAGCAGTGGGGAGAAATACAGTCTTTATTTCCTCTCTTCGACCGTCGTCTGTTCGGTCACAAAATGGATCCTGAACAAACACACCAGTAACTAGGAGGAGCAAGGAGATCAGAATGACACCATACATGTAATAAAACCTAAACCAGGAACAGACTTTATCATAAACGGAGGACTATATTAAATCTTATTTTACTTCAACATTTTCTGAGAACAAGTCCCACACTTTTATGAAATCGTTTTCATTATGTTGCTTTTCAAAATCATTATATCATCTATAATACATTCAGAATAATACATTGTATTTCCCAATGTAATTATTCATTGTATTATGCTTTGCCAGTGCAAATTATTACATCACAGTTGTTTGTGTTCAGGGTAATGTACAGGATAGCTAAGCATGACCTGACGGCCACTGTATTGTCTGTAATATAAAGCACTGCAAGCATTCAGAAGATATTGTGCAGACTGTACAACGTATTAATGTTGACAGCCAAATAAATAATTCAAACAAATAACCGGGTTGTGTTATACGTGTAATAGCTACCACACACCAGATTCAAATGTTTCTCACAACTTACTCAATTGATTGAAGTAATCAATATATCATCATGTCTTTAATTGAATCAGGTGTGAGTGCTAGGTCAAACACATGAATGTGCCCTCCTAGAGGTACCCAGGACCTGGATTGGGGAAAAACTGGCCTGAACCTTGTACAGTACAGGGTGGTAGATCGATAGTGATAGATTAACAAGGCGTTTTGATCCTTGTGTTGTCTCAGACAACACAAGTTACTCAATACAAAAGTAAAGCTAATAGATTGTTTTGCCGCTATTGAACTGCCATGCCACATGCATGTGGAGGTAGAAAAGATAATGTAAAGCCCCATTGTCTATGAACATATATGAAATTATATCAGCTCCAGCCTTATATCTGAATAGAATAGATACATTGAATAATGATAAAACACATTTTCTATTTATAATTGTATGTTATAAATATCAATATACTAAGTAAGGTATTAGACTTCATGACAATTCTCAACAATAACTCAAAACATGGCCAAATATATAAGTAGTATTACTTGAGCATATTGAACCCCTATTAAAATATATGGGCAATCAGTTGGGAATAAGCAGCCATTTTGAAGCAGTGAGGTGATACCCATTACTGGCTGATATACTGGTTCAACCATCGAATTAAGGCTCTCCTGTTAACAGACCAGAAAAAAACATTTCAAGCAGATTCAGTGACAAAGGTCAAAACATAGAAGAGCAATTTTTATAAATATGCAATTCATATTTATAAATTGTTTAACAGTCAAATATAGCTCTGGAAAAACAAATGACCACTGCACCTTTTTCATTCCATTCCAAAAAAGTAGAAAAAGAACATTGAGTGAGGAACAGTAGAGTTCAATTTAAAAGACCACTGCAAGTTGAACCCTTTTTGTTACTCACTCAAATTAAAATGTTATTCATCACAAGATCTTTCTCTGCTGAAAATGAATAAAAAGAAAGGCTGTTGGAAAAAAGAAAGACAAAGTATTTTAGACTGTTTTAGATTTAAAAATTACTCCCCCAAACTTTGTTTTTTTAAGAACTCCGGTGACATGTGCCGTATATACTTGCTTAAAGTGCCCTCCACGGTCAAGTGTTGCTGTTGAAACTTATCCCAGGGGGAATCCATAAATCAACTTTTGGACACACTGATAACTTAGAAAAAGAAAGTAATTAAACAAACATGACATTTTATCATCGGTTTTAGATTGAAATAAAGTTCTCATTTTGTGCATGTGTCACCACTTCAAATCTAACATAAACCCATGTGTCATATACAGTGGGGAGAACAAGCATTTGATATACTGCCGATTTTGAGGGTTTTACTTCTTACAAAGCATGTTGAGGTCTGTCATTTTTATCACAGGTACACTTCAACTGTGAGAGACGGAATCTAAAATCAAAATCCAGAAAATCACATTGTATGATTCTTAAGTAATTGATTTGCATTGTATTGCATGATATAAGTATTTGATACATCAGAGAAGCAGAACTTAATATTTGGTACAGAAACCTTTGTTTGCAATTACAGAGATCATACGTTTCCTGTAGTTCTTCACCAGGTTTGCACACACGGCAGCATGGGATTTTGGCCCACTCCTTCATACAGACCTTCTCCAGATCCTTCAGGTATCGGGGCTGTCGCTGGACAATACAAACATTCAGCTCCCTCAAAAGATTGGGTTCAGGTCTGAATACTGGCTAGGCCACTCCAGGACCTTGAGATGCTTCTTACGGAGCCACTACTTAGTTGCTCTGGCTGTGTGTTTCGGGTCGTTTTCATGCTGGAAGACCCAGCCACGACCCATCTTCAATGCTTTTACTGAGGGAAGGAGGTTGTTGGCCAAGATCTCACGATACATGGCCCCATCCATTCTCCTCTCAATGCGGTGCAGCTGCCCGGTCCCCTTTGCAGAAAAGCATCCCCGAAGAATGATATTTCCACCTCCATGCTTCATGGTTGGGTTGGTGTTCTTGGGGTTGTACTCATCCTTCTTCTTCCTCCAAACACAGCGAGTGGAGTTTAGACCAAAAAGCTCTATTTTTGTCATGTTTCATGTTTCATCAGACCACATGACCTTCTCCCATTCCTCCTTGGGATCATTCAGATGGTCATTGGCAAACTTCAGACAGGCCTGTACATGCGATGGCTTGAGCAGGGGGACCTTGCGTGCGCTGCAGGATTTCAATCCATGATGGCGTAGTGTGTTACTAATGGTTTTCTTTGAGACGGTGGTCCCAGCTCTCTTCAGGTCATTGACCAGGTCCTGCCGTGTAGTTCTGGGATGATCCCTCACCTTTCTCCATTGATGCCCCACGAGGTGAGATCTTGCATGGAGTCCCAGACCGAGGGTGATTGAGGTTGGCGTCTGTTTGATTGAGTGTGTGGACAGGTGTCTTTTCTACAGGTAACGAGTTCAAACAAGTGCAGTTAATACTGGTAATGAGTGGAGAACAGGAGGGCTTCTTAAAGACAAACTAACAAGTCTGTGAGAGCCGGAATTCTTACTGGTTGGTAGGTGATCAAATACTTATGTCATGCAATAAAATGCAAATTAATAAATAAAAAATCATACAATGTGATTTTCTGGATTTTTGTTTTAGATTCCGTCTCTCACAGTTGAAGTGTGTACAGACCTCTACATGCTTTGTATGTAGGAAAACATGCAAATTTGTCAGTGTATCAAATATTTGTTCTCCCCACTGTAAATAAGCACACCAACCTATTCTTTATTTAGAAGTTGCCCATGCTCAAAATTAACGTAACGCGTTATAGGATTCAGCTTTACATGCGGAGGAAGCAACATTGCATACACACTTGAAGGGGCCTATTTTAAGAGTCTAATTACCACGAATACCCTTAATATTTCTCACAGCCTGAGCTCGGGGAAGCTAGCGGGAACGATCTAAACTGATCTTAGACCATGGGAACCGAGCAGCGCCTCCCCCTTCCCAGACAACCTTCAGCACACCAGAACCGCATCGGGTGATTTTCAAGAGATTAATTGTCATTATCTTGTAGTAACCGGTGCCACGTAACAGGTGCCAACACTACTCTCTCCAATCTCTCTGGAATGAAACACACACCTGTTTAACCCTCCCGCTGTCCTTACGGGTCAACGGGTCTGGGCCGCGTGAGGGGCGCTGTAGCGCATCATCCCGAGCCGTAGCTTTGCACTGTCCTCGGGGTGAACGTGGCCTTGACGTTATGACAAGCCACGTACGAGACAGGGTCACCTGGTGACGGTACTAAGGGAAGCACATAGCCCTAACCCCGCGTTGCCCAAAAACTTGGTAATGTAAGCATATAGGCCTCGCGCCGTCCTCGGGAGAGGTCTGGGACCTCCTACTCGAGCAACTGGTTCCGTTCAGAGGTGCGTGTGTGAGTGAGTGTGTGCGTGAGTGTGTGTGAGTGTATGTGTGGGTATCAGTGGGGTTAGGGTAACAGTACAGTGGGTTAGAGTTACAGTACAGTAGGTTGGGGTTACAGTACAGTGGGGTTAGGGTTACAGTACTGTGGGGTTAGGGTTACAATACAGTGGGGTTAGGGTTACAATACAGTGGGGTTAGGGTTACAATACAGTGGAGTTAGGGTTACAATACAGCGGGGTTAGGGTTACAGTACAGTGGGGTTAGGGTTACAGTACAATGGGGTTAGGGTTACAGTACAGTGGGGTTAGGGTTACAGTACAGTGGGTTAGGGTCACAGTACAGTGGGGTTAGGGTTACAGTACAGTGGGGTTAGGGTTACAGTACAGTGGGTTAGGGTTACAGTACAGTAGGTTAGGGTTACAGTACAGTGGGGTTAGGGTTACAGTACTGTGGGGTTAGGGTTACAATACAGTAGGGTTAGGGTTACAGTACAGTGGTGATAGGGTTACAGTAAAATGGGGTTAGGGTTACAGTACAGTGGGTTAGGGTTACAGTACAGTGGGGTTAGGGTTACAGTACAGTGGGGTTAGGGTTACAGTACAGTGGGGTTAGTGTTACAGTACAGTGGGATTAGGATTATAGTACAGTGGGTTTGGGTTACAGTACAGTGGGGTTAGGGTTACAGTACAGTGGGGTTAGGGTTACAGTACTGTGGGGTTAGGGTTACAATACAGTAGGGTTAGGGTTACAGTACAGTGGGGATAGGGTTACAATACAGTGGGGTTAGGGTTACAATACAGTGGAGTTATGGTTACAATAAAGTGGGGTTAGGGTTACAGTACAGTGGGTTAGGGTTACAGTACGGTGGGGTTAGGGTTACAGTACAGTGGGTTAGGGTTACAGTACAGTGGGTTAGGGTTACAGTACAGTGGGGTTAGGGTTACAGTACTGTGGGGTTAGGGTTACAATACAGTAGTGTTAGGGTTACAGTACAGTGGGGATAGGGTTACAATACAGTGGGGTTAGGGTGACAATACAGTGGGGTTAGCGTTACAATACAGTGGGTTTAGAATGCAGTGTTGCCAGTGTATCCGGTTGGCCTTGCCAGGAGTGGCCTGTAACTGTTGTTACAAGACGTATGTCTGATTTCCCCAAAGTTTTCCTCTGGCCCTCGTATGCATTGCCATTCTCTTTCTCTGGGTATCTCTATGTTCCCGGGTGTCATAGACAGACTCTTGACAGCTACAACCCCCCCCCCCCCCCCCGGCATTTGGTAAGGTGGATCACAGCTCCATTCCTCTCCTCCCAACGTCTAAAACAGGAAAAATCTTTTTTTGGGGCAGTTCAAGGCTCAAATGAAGAATCCATTATCAGTTTCCAGGATTGCTTCGAGTCCACAGACTTGACAGATGTTCTGTGTCGCAACATTGACAAATACACAGAATCTGTCTCAGTGTCATGCCCTGGCTGCGGGCCCCTTGCCCTCTCTATGCCGTTGTGGGCTCCCCAGTCAGAGCAGCTGCATTCAGTTGACTCTGATTGGGGAGCCTACTTAGGTTAGGGTTGTCACCACACTCTGTGTGGTTTATTGTTTGTGTCTCACAACGTTCACGGTTTGTCTCTGTTTCATGCCCTTTTCAAGTGGATACGCTGCATGTTTCTTTGTTCTTCGTTTTATGTCGGTTAGCACCTTTCATTTACGTGTACAGTCTGTGTAGTTTGTTCTTTTTGTTATTGGAATTAAATCACCTTTCATTTATCAAAATGTCTGCATTTGGTTCTGCACCTCACTACAACCGTGACACTCAGTATATATCTTTAAGTGCATCAATGTCACCCCTAACCAAAAGCCCTGGGTTAATGTATGTGCTAAGCTTAGAGCATGGCCCTTGGCCTATAGTTCTGGGGACCTGTAGTTAATATCTGTGCTAAGCTTAGAGAAAGGCCCTTGGCCTATAGTTCTGGGGACCTGTAGTTAATGTCTGTGCTAAGCTTAGAGCAAGGCCCTTGGCCTATAGTTCAGGGGATCTGTAGTTAATGTCTGTGCTAAGCTTAGAGCAAGGCTCTTGGCCTATAGTTCAGGGGATCTGTAGGCTTTGAGGAGGTCCAGACATTGCAGCAACCATTTGATCACTTGAGAAATTGTTGAAAACTGTTAAATGGAAAATAACAGGTCCAATAATGCATTGTAGTTGTGGTATGGTTGAGATCAGTGTTAAACTCTATAGCCTGTATTTTCTTATGTGTTTTTTTTAATATTTTGTGTACATTCTTGTATGAACCAAATACAAATGTAAGTTGTTTAGCCTTTCATACAGTGTCATGTCCTTGCTCTATTTTTTGGTATGGGTCCAAAAGCAGAGCAATCACTAAGTACATTTGTTGGGTACATATTTACACAGTTCTGTACACATTTACAACTCTCAAACAATTGCCAGGATCAATCGTAATGTCTCCAAGGGTTAATGTTAAGTACATAAACTAGAGATGGGACTCATGAATCTGAAGCACTGTTTAGTTTTCTGAGCTCTACTGTTTTAATGCAGTGTATCAGAAGCTTGTTTAAGGTACAGCAATTCCATTACCAGTGACGTTCAAATCTTCTGATATCACAAAATCACCTTTCGAGTTCCAAAGTGCCGTTTTCAGAATGGCTGTTTTGAAACTGGGTGCATTAAAGGTTTATGAGATCCGGTTACTTTGAGGGCTGTCAGTAGGATTTTTGGACTGCAAATGGAAATTAGAGAAGTATCTGAAAGAGGAAGTTAGTCAAGAGTCATAAAATATAGCTTGTTATTTGATAGTCCACAGTAATTTGAGTTATACAAGAGAACAAAAGCTTCTGTATTTTCAGACGTAGAACATATAATTATTAATGGTGTTGCTTAGCTAGGTTCTTGGAAAAGATTTGATTTGATTCTTTATTGTCATTGAACAACTACAGTACAACAAAATGCAGTATGCATACAACCAGAGCAGTGCTTTACCAGGATGTTTGTAGATAGGTGGGCCTTCTTTAACTTCCTTAAAAAGTACAGGCGCTGCTGCACCTTTTTTACCAGGCTTGAGGTGTTGAAGGACCAGGAGATATGTTGTGGAAAATGCTATTCCCAACTCAAAAAGATCAAATATACTTTAATGAGAATTCACAAAGCCAAGTAATTTAGTAAGTGACATAAATCTTTTGAACAGTTCTGTATTTGTGGTTGAACTTTCGCAGAAGATTCGCTGTATCTTTATTGTTTCCTCGATTATTTGGGGACTCATGTATGGTCCGATTGCGGGAATAGCTTTCTGCAACTATTTGAAAAGTGACGCTGGTGGTGTTGTTTTCAGTAAACGGATCATTTGTTAATAAATGACTACATTAGTTGGGAGGCCACATCAACGAGTTATGTTTTTGCGTAAGCATTTTAGTTCCAGTAAATTCAGTTTGTTTACCAAAACACAACAAAAATCCAGACAGTTCCAGGGTTCATTCAGGATGGCAGTGTGCTTGGGTGACTATAAATACACTATTTTTTACAAACATATCTTAACCTCAGGATCTGCTCTTTAGTTTTTTGGGAAGTTCAGGTAAGCCTACAGATTTGTTTTCTTTTATTTATTTCTTGTGAATAAATATTTGTATGTTGTATATTCTAAAAGTATTCAGACCCCTTTATTTTCTCCATATTTTGTGTCATAGACTCTATTATTAGAATTATATTTTCTTCCATCAATCACACAATACCCAACACGCAAAAACATTTTTTTATAAATGTTGCGTGGAAGTGCATGGAAAATTACAAGAATTACAATTTCTAATTTCATCATTTCATACTTACATGAGATGAAATCGACAGATTGTGTCCTCCCAGACCTACTAGACAGTCTTTGGTGCTAATTTGCGGTGCTTGATGCAACAATGCTTAAGTTCCCAGTAGTGTTCTATTGGATTCAGGTCTGGGGAATGTGAAGGCCAGTCAATGGAAACATCGCCTTAATCTTCCAGGAACCGCTGACACACACTGGCCACATTTGGCCTGAGCATTGTCCTGCACCAGGAGGAACCCCTCTGCAACCAGGTCTGACGATCTGATAATTTCATCCCAGTACCTAACAGCAGTCGTTGGCTAGCACGTAGAAGTCGATGCCATGTCTGCCAGAGTCCTACATGAGGGGAAACCATGTTTATTTGCATTATCATTGTGTGTAGATGGTTGGCAAAGTAGATTCCAATATTCGGCGCAAATTAAGGGTTCTGAATATGTTTAGAAGGCGCTGCAGTAATTACTAAACTGAAAACCACCTTTTTCTTTTATTTGCAGTCATGGCATCTTCAGCAAGGTTGATAGTTATGTTGAATGCAATTTTAATTGCTTCAACTGTATCAGGTATTGAAGATTTAGAATACTATACAAGAGAAAAAGTTGAGAAATCTATTGAGCCTTTTGTAAAAGGTTTGGAAATTATTCAAACCATAGTTGAGGGACAGGATCAAACTAAATGGTCTGGTGTGTTGAAGAAAATGTTGACTGTCACATCACGTCTTGGCCCTGCCTTTGGTGGTTTCGCTGGAGCTGCCATTAATTGTGCCCTGGCATTTCTTGGCCAAGACGATCCAGTATTAACGGAAGTAAAGACTCAGTTTGCAGAGGTAAACAGAAAGCTTGATTCAATCAGTTCTCAAATTGATTCTTTGAAAACTGAAGTTACCTGGGCAAACTATGCCAGTACTTATTCAAAAGACGAGCTGAAGATCTCTTACACCTGGGAGAAGTTCAAGGAGTTCATGCAGGATAACATGGCAGCCAGGGACTCGGACCAGAAGAAAATACTAATACAGAGGTAACCAATTACTGCTATACAGGTGTCCCGTCTGATATTTTATGCAACAAGCAGATAAGTCATTTGAGGCCTCAAGGCCTCTTCTGGCCGATACTAGGGAGAGTCACAATCTGATAGTGAGGAATACACAAACAACACAGCAGCACACACTTATGGAGTACTACACAACATAATATGTTATAATGAAATGTTGATGAATTTTCATATCATTTTGCAAAGATGCAGTGTTTCCTGGTGGACTGTGGTAAAGCTTTAGTGGGGAACATTCAAATTAAATGCATCTATTTGGAAGACTTTGTGAGGAAAAGATCTAGATCTGTGCACACAATAAACCCATACAGCTGAATCAACAAAGTAAGACACTTGAGCCTGAAATTAAACCATCAGTGAAATTGAGGAAAATCACATGTTATGTTACATGTCATCCAAATAACCTTAGGGTACTGTTAGTGTCATCTAGTAGGTATAAAGACAAACAAACCTTTAAATGTATGTTTATAACTACAGTATTTCAGGGAGGTATAATGATTTCAATTATTTACAACAATTTGTCATATATATACAATCTTTGCACTGAAATTGTTTTCAATGTTTAATCAACAGATTTATCGGTTACTGTCTTCAATCGTCCCCATAACCTTCCTTATCTCTGAACAAACGTTTCTCATTAGTTAATTTGGCATTTGAAGTTATACTTCTAATTTTAAAAACACAACTCCTTTCATACCCTCACAATGCAGCCTGATCCAGCAAGCTTACATTTAAGCGATACTTGGATTTCAGTCTGGTATTGATGAATAGGCTTCAAATTGAAGCCTGCTACCATTTAACCAGGCCAATTAGCGCACATTTATTATATATGGGGGTGGTCTAGGTACTTACAAGTACATGGGCTCAGTGCTCCCAGTCCAAATAACAACACTATATTCTTCCTAGGAGCTTAGTGTTGATAGTGCTCTCATAATCGATATCTGAATTGGAGAGGATTGCTAGATTGACGGAACATCAATTTACTGCAGTAATGTTTAGGTAATATAAACAATATACAGCGCGTTAAATTAGAGATCAATATACACAACTTATATCACTGGTGAGTTGACTAAAGGTCAAAATTATTTAGTATTTTGTTTTAGAAGTTACATAACCCGAAGGTAGCCAAAGTTGTGTGTGCTGCCATGTCCGTTTATGCCAATCAAAAGGTGATAAGATTGGTCACTCTAAGAGACCACAAGAGCGGCTTTCCAAACTTTAGTGACAATTGCTAAAATCCTAGGGTTATTGAAAAATGTAAATGTATTTTTAAGGGTGCAAATGAACATTTCTAGTAAATCAAATGTAAATGTAATTATTAATAATCACTTTCACTAACTAACTGTTTTTTATCTTTGTAAATAAAGCTAACCTAAGACTGTGTAAATAACATACCAATAAAAAGGACGGATATGGATAAGTGTTTGCTCCATGTCATTTAAGTTATCTGATTCTGATTTGTAGGTTCATTGATGCCTATCAAGGAACAGATGAAAGTGTTTTCAACTTCTACAAATACCTGACAGGAAGCCAGCCATCACTTACAGAAAACCTCCTGGATCTTGTAGTAGAAAAATTTCAAGGTGATCTTAATAAAGTGAAAATCTACAGTTTGTATTTTCAAACTCTAATGTGGAAAGGTTTTCAGCTGAACCTTGTCTATTACAAGTTGAAGAGTTTTAATGCAGAGGCTAAAGTCAAAGAATCAGTCATTCAGTATTACAATATTACGCAAGCACTAAAGAAAACTTTCCTGAACTGCATTGAGAACTTTAAAGTGTATATGATAAATGATGTGAAAGTGATCGGGAATTCTAAATTCTTTGAATTGAACGAACTTGCCACTGAAGTACAAGTGTTTTTGAACAAGAAATACAACTGGTATGACTGGATAGTTGTTGTGTACAACAAGGATGATGATGGCAGTCATGTCATTGAATATTTTACCAAAATTCCCCTGGAAAAGGTAGTTGTCGCTGTGAGCTTCTCTGAGAGTGGGGACCATTACATTGGAAATACTATTAAACAATACACTTCAGACTGTGTGAAAAAGATAAAGTGCTCAAAGCCTGAAGTGCTGAGTAACCTTCCTGAATGTGCATACAAATTCTCGAGGTATGGTCCTTCTACATTCAAATTGGCACTGAATCAAATTGCAGCTATTCATATATCTAAAAAAAACGATGGCTATTCAGAAGTTCCAGAACCACTTTTAAGAAACAACTGTCATTATGGCTTCTTTTCAGTCCATGTCAAAAGTGATAACCAGATAAGACAACTAGATTTCTGTTCAGGCAACACTGACTGTGGAAATGGACAATGCAAAACAATATTAGACACCTCTTTGACAATTTGTGATTGCAATGAGGACTACTATGGTGAAAAATGTGAGATTAATATTCAGGATGATTTTATCAAGAAATTGGGTGACGATAGTTTTTCTTTATAAAGAGAGAAAAAAAAGAAAAGTAGGATTTCTGCAAAACTGGATAGATTTAAACCCTGTTCTTAAGAATTCAATATATCTGGAGTTTTCTATAACTCGAACAATTATTAAACTGATTAAAAATATTATTATGACAAATATTATTACATTCATCTGTATTGTTCATATCTAATCATATGTGATATACAATAACACAAACAAACATATTTGAGCCTTGAGCCCATGTTTTCAAGGCAAGAGATGTTATTTGTACAGGAAGGACATACTCATGTCTAAAATCTGTGCTATACCTCCTGAATTTTGAACCATCCCAAAGACAGACTAACTAATTTCTAACATGTGTGATGCATTTAAACTTAAATGTAATAAAACATTAAATACAGCTTGAGTATGTTTGTTTCTTTGAATCACTTTCATAATTATTGTCACGAGGTAGCCAGGAGACGGGGCACATGTGCAGAGTCTTAGTAGTATCCATATTTATTTAAAGTTTAAAATGGAAACTTACTTGTCTAAAGAAAACAACAAAAACAAGAAAGGCTTCACTGGCCGGAACAGAGGCATATAGCACAAACAATAATCCACCATGAGGGGGCAAAAACATGGACCTGAAGTAGGCTCCCCAATTTAGAGACAACAGACAACAGCTGTCTCTAACTGGGGAGCCCAAATATCACCATAGAGATGCCTAGAGGCACCAAGGCGCGGGCCCCCGACCGCAAGACGAGGAGAAACCAACACGGGAGGGAGGGCGGGACAACGGCGTGGGTCCGGCGGAGGCTCCGCCCCCAGGACCTGGATGATACGCCATGACTGTGGTTGGTACCAATGGCCCTGCAACAGGGCGGCCTGTCAGTGGCTCTGCCCACTGAGCTTTACATCTCCCCACCCCTCCGGGGGTGGTAGGACTGGCCTCCCGTCGAGACACTCCGGAGGTGGAGGCGGTAGCTCCTCATCCTCCCACCCTTCCGGGGGTGGTAGGAGTGCTACCAAGAAGGCTGGTACCAGAACCCCGGAGCAGGGAGCCTCCCCATCACGGCTGGCACCAGAACCCCTATTGCCCCCCCCAAAAAGTTTCTTTGGGTCAGCCCCTGGGTGGCAACAGGTGCTGGGTCAGTGGTAGACCGTGGAACAGGTGTTGGGGCAGTGGTAGACCGTGGAGCAGGTGCTGGGGCAGTGGTAGACCGTGGAACAGGTGCTGGGGCAGTGGTAGACCGTGGAACAGGTGTTGGGGCAGTGGTAGACCGCGGAACAGGTGCTGGGGCAGTGGTTGACCGTGGAGCAGGTGCTGGGGCAGTGGCAGACCGTGGAACAGGTGCTGGGGCAGTGGCAGACCGTGGAGCAGGTGCTGGGGCAGTGGTTGACCGTGGAGCAGGTGCTGGGGCATGGTAGACCTTGGAGCAGGTGCTGGGGCATGGTTGACCGTGGAGCAGGTGCTGGGGCATGGTTGACTGTGGAGCAGGTTCTGGGGCATGGTTGACCGTGGAGCAGGTGCTGGGGCATGGTTGACCGTGGAGCAGGTTCTGGGGCATGGTTGACCGTGGAGCAGGTGCTGGGGCATGGTTGACCGTGGAGCAGGTGCTGGGACGGCCTACAGATGCCTAGAGGCACCTCTATGTGGCATGCCCTGACAAATATAGATTATTATAATGAAGTATAATTATAGTATTTGCTTAGTATTTAACTTTATATATTATTATATAATCCCAATTCACTATTACAAAATGTACTAATCCTCTTCCTTTAGGTAAATATAAATAGATTAGTTAATTACAATACAAAGACTACATGTTTATGTCAAATCAAAGTACCACATTGCACTCAACTTTCCATGTAATTATTTACATGTTAACCACTTGCAAGCATGCACTCCATTATTATTATTATTGAATATGACCAATAGACAATCATAATATACACAGTACATACAGTGGGAAGAGGAAGTCGCTAGCCTCTTTCAAAATGTTCACCCTTTATTGCCTTACAGCCTGAAAAGAAAACATATTTTGTCTGGCTTTAATTACACACAGTAAGCAGAGCAGTTTCAGTCACCTCCCCAACCCTGATTGGTCAGCCTTGCCTGGCGTCAAATTGTAGGAAGAGTGATTCATATTTGGGTCAAATAACACTTACATGAGAGGTTCTTAAAGGCCCATAGAGTTATTTTATGCAACAAGCCACAATGCAACTTGCTCCCAGCATGGAATTTGCATGATTGGCATAGCCCAAATTCATGAATTCTAAGATGTTTTGGGTGTCGGTTCGGTTCACCTTCACACCCCTGGGCCAGAGTAGACTTAATCAGACCTTGCTGAGGAGATACATCTTTAGTAGCCACTTATAGGTTGAGACTGAGTCTGTGTTTCTCACTTGTCTCTTACATGCCTCCAGCTTTTTCTTTATAGATTCTAGATGCAGTAGGGAGACTTGCTACTTTTCAATCAGTCAATCAAATGTATTTATAAAGCCCTTTTTACAACAGCAGTAAAACCCCAGTGAGCACGCAACAACAGGATTGAAGCACGTTGGCTAGGAAAAACTCCCTATGGGGCCGGATTGTAGGAAGAAACCTAGAGAGGAACCTGTGCAGGGTGATGTTTAGGAATACTGCTAATAATTAATAAATTCACATGAGCTGTGTCCAGAGTCTAAAATGCCTGATCTAGGTGACAAGCATGATCAGATTGGCGGGACAGGAACAGTCCAGGGTGGGTTGATTAGGGGTTCAGCCTGGTGGCAGCCGGAATCGTCAGGATCATCTAGGTTGGGAGGGGGGGTCAGCAGAGTGGCAGCTGGAATCTTCAGGTATCTGCTTGTTCTGCAGCAAAACCAGGAGGGCTCAGGACAAGGTCTTCTGGGCCTGGTACTCCACAGGTGTAGGCCGAGACCTCACAGCCTTCTAAGTTGAACCGCAACAGGAGACAAGGAGAGTTGTTAAAGAGTGCATTTCTTAAGAGTTAAGGAGGAGAACATAGAGTTATGGAGGAGACCTAGCCCTGCTCCCCCGGCACAATAATATAGCAGCATAAAAACTTTTGTCTGAGACAGGGGGGTCCAGTGACACTGTGGCCCTATCCAAGGGAGGCCTCGGACAGGACCCAACAGGCAAGAAATCAATCCACCCACATTGCCAGGCATCAGCCAAAGGGACATCGACTAACCGCAACCACCCTATATGAGGGCTGAGTGTTGCCAGCAGAGTTCATTCCAATTGCTCGAGGGGCGCAAAAGACAGACAGCAGCAAGCCAGTGACTCCGCCCTCAAGTGGCATTGGAGAGCAGACATCCCAGTGGAGATGAGAGCCCACCTAGCAAGACAGCAAGGGTTTCTTGCTAGGTGTCAAGCTGTCAACCATGCTGAAAAGATGCGTCTTTAGTAGACACTAAAACGTTTCCGCGTAGCCCAACAGGGGTTTCCAATCTCTTCAAAAGAAGGGAGTGATCAATAGTGTCAAAAGCAGCACTAAGATCAAGAAGCAAGAGAACAGATGCAGAACCTTTGTCTGAGGCCATTTGAAGGTCATTTGAAGGTTGTGTAAAAAAAAAAAAATTACCTACTACCACTCACGGTGTTTCCTGTCATGCCCCATAGCACCAAAGCCTTGTGTGGGTAAACCTACTTGGTAATAAAGCTGATTCTGGTTGTCCTGGCACCATGTAACCAGGTCCCCTACCTCCTCTCTGTAAGCAGTCTCATGGTGTTGGTGATGAGACCCAGGATGTAGTGTCGTTAACGATGACATTGATGCTGTGTGTGGCCACCTTTGGTGTGTGGTCTGTTTGAAGCAGGTGGGGACGACAGACAGAGTTAGGGAGGAGTACACATTTGGGGACGTACATATTGGGAGAGGTACATATGGGGAGAGGTACATATTGGGAGAGGTACATATTGGGAGAGGTACATAT
>JACXGK010002689.1:39466-52398 GCA_016801125.1 Novumbra hubbsi | reverse complement strand
ACGATAGTTCTCCTCCATGTTAAAATTACAGCAGCTACAGTGAGAAGGCATGATTGTACTTAGCTTCGACTGTTCAGGTGTTCGACTGTTCAGGTGCGAGTAGCTCGTTTGGTGTCCGAAAGAGTCAGCGATCCCACAATGCAACACACTCGCTCAATACTTCTGAATACACTTCTGAATACACTCTGAAGGCACATACCTCCTCATGTCTTCCTCCTCATGTCTTAATTGGGATTCATCTGTGTATTATAGACATATGAAATAATGCTGAGCATATTAAACTGATCTGTGTACAATATACAAGACCCATACGACTAGGATTACCTGCTCAAATAAAAATGTGAATTGTGGTGTTATTTTCCAAAGAGATGGGGGGGAAAAAACAAAAACAAGGCTACTGTCTCCTACTGACTGACATTCAACTTTACCAATCTAACAATTTACAAGACGGCTCTCAATACAATAATGATATTTCTACCCAAAGCTGCTTTTCCCTTGATAAATCTGTCTCCGTAATCCTCCGGATAGGCAAGATGTTGCCCTGAGCTTTAGCTCTTGATTGAGCACAGAGCCAATAGGAGAAGGGAGATTCTATTAACATGCTGAAGTGGGCAGAAGCAGAGCGCCGCTCTCCGTCGTGGTCGATCAGGAATAAAGGGTGGTCTTTTGGCACATCACTCAGGCTCATCAGAGGAAAATGGGTCAGGAGGAGTTAACTGTCTTCCAGCTAACGGGCACTTCCCCTTTCCGTTGTCTGAGCGTAGCGACGGTTATAACAAGCCGGTCTTGTACTAGTCAGTCTGTGGCGTAAATTGAGAGGCGGACGTTCTGTTCCGTCCACGTTGTCATTGTTTTCGCGTCAAAATGCGCTGTGTTCGACGCGGAGCCCCGTGAGTTTCCCCACTGCCTCCGCGTTTCCTGGCTTCCTACGTGACAATTTAATTAATTCCGTCGACATCTCGCGCTCAGGTTTGGCAGATTTCTCAAGCTGCATAGTGAGCTGCCTAGGCGACAGTTATTGCCAATTCAACACGCAGCTAGGATTATGAAGGCTATTAGGGATTTAAGCTATTTACTGCTGCAGCTAATGTCGCTAAACCCCAGAAACTGTTATATATGTATGGATTTGTTTTGTGCGTTACATTTCTGCCTATTCCTCCGACTAGAGAGAGGAACAAGAGGGAACGGGCCTAGCCACACCCAGGCGATCTGCCAGTACTGTAATGGAATCCATGTTTGGAAGGTTGCTACAGGGCCATGACTGCTTGCAGAGCTCCATGCATGCTAGGATAGGTACAGGCACAGACCAAGGCCTCGTGAGGATATATTTTGCTGTACATATCCTTAGGTTTGACTGGAACGTCCACATCTATTGCTCTTCAGACTCTGACAGCCGTCAAATGGAAAATGGAAGTGGGTTGAGTTTGCTCTACTTTCCCTGTATTTTTTTTTTTACTATTACAACCCAGACCCAAAAGTAGCATTTTTGTCATTTAGCAGACACGTGTTCAGACCAACTCTGAGAGGCCTTTTGAAGGTGTTTTGTGAAAACGCTGCTTTAAATTGGAAGCCTGGTGAAGGATTATGGTCGGGTCAAGTCAAGTCCCTGTTTATTTTGAAAAACGGGGCCTGATTGATTTATGTGTGTGTAGCAGAAAGGCCATTTTTCCTTTGCACCAGGCATCTCCATGGTATTGGTCTACACAGCAGATGCAAAAAGTCTTCACTTACCTCTTTGCCATCCAAATAAAATGTTTAATTGTAAAATGTGTATTGGCCTGAAACGCAGGCCTATAGCAAAACAGCATGAGACCGCACCCCTTTTGTTTTAGTGTTGTAGCCCCCATGTCATAGTTGTTTTGTACAGGTGGCACACATGACATGTGGTACGTTTAGTAAGACATGAAAGTCACTTGGATGTCTTTACTGTGATACAGTCGTTTTTGACCCTTTATGGTTTGAGGGAAAGTTGAAAGGTGCTAGGACACAGCACATTAGTCCAGGTGATTTCTCCATCTGAACTAAATAATAATATATAAACATTTGTTGGACAATTGATCCGGTTGATCTCATCAGGCCAGGTTTATTTTATTATTATAATTTTTATTACATTACCGTGGGCCAATGCTTTTTTATTATACAATATTTATTATCCGGCCTGACAGCAGGCCTCCACCAGTCTCTTGCATGAAAGTGTCCACTGTGGGTTTTTATTCTCAAACCAAACTACAAAGCCTTTTATTGTTGTTGTTTACCTTCTTGATTTTAAGAGATCAAACGCAATATTCTTCCCTTCTGGAGAGGCATATTCCTCTGAGTAATTTTTGGCATCATAACCTCCCAGGTTTGGACAAATTAGGCTCGGAAACCTGCTGTGAGGCAGACGGAGAGCTGTCTAAATGCCGCTTTCTCTTTCCACACCGCTCCATCTCACTTCTCTTTCTCGCTCTCTGTCTCTCTCTCATTCATGCCCTTTACCTGCATTTTCTTTCCATTTGTGGGTTGCTTGATGCTAGGTGGTAGGCTAAACAAAGGCTTGTCCGCCAGTCTGGGAGCGGTGGAGGGACGTCTGCCTGCTTCCCTGTGGTGGAGAGTTTTCAGTATGAAAGGCTGAAGAGAGGTTCAGTAAGGGGCTCGCCCAACTCCTCTACCCGCTTCGCCTGCATCACGTGAAGAGGCTCTTCTTCCATTCAGATTGGCGTGCCCCTGGCGTGCCACTGCCCCTACCGCCCGAAGGCTAATCGAATGGAAAACGGGCGGCGAATAAATCATCTTTCAAGCCCTGGCATTATTAAGCCATGGTGACATTCTGTTTCAGTTCAGGCAAAAGTAAACCTCCCATCATGCCCTCTGCTGTCAGAGCAACGGCGGAGGCCCCGGCCAAGTTGGGGGAGCCGGGTGGGATTGGTGGTTTGTTTTGGTGTGTTTGTGCCTCATTTTCTGTTGGAGGAAGAGCTGGGTTGAGGGAGAAAGAGAAGGGGCCTCTGGACCTAATGTGCCACAGAGAATCTGGAAAACACCAGTACGATAGAAGCTCTTGCCAAATTCCTTTAGCACGTGGTTTTTTGTTGCAATGGCTGAATGGCTGCCTTCCCACTCATGTTTGTTTTAGTTTTTTATTAAGGGACTACAATCACACACAGCCTACAATAGCATTAGGGTTATTGTGTAGGTTCACTTTCTGTTTTCGCCACTAGAAAGGTTTATTTGTGAAAATATCCTCTGCTACTTCTGAATACACTCAGTAGTAAAATGTGTAGTGTGCCTGCATTCAAGTCTACTTTTTTAGTTTTACATAAAAAGTACTTTCATTGGAAAATATGTCCGTATGTGAGTAAGCCACAAGTTTGATGATATTCTACACCTATTGCAGACTTTGTTCTAAACCGTTATGACCAAACCAGATCATTGTATTGGCTCAGCTTAGTGGTCCCTTCAGGTTCCAATTATCTTGGAAGTTAAGTTTAAACATGATTTCATTGTCCAGCCTACAGGTGTCTCTTGCTGGGCAAAATCTGCAATTTCTCTCATCCATCATCTCTCCTTTTTCTGTAACTAAGGTTTTGTTTTGGCTGCATATTTCCCTTTTCCTCAATTATCAATATTAAGGGAACTCTTTTACAATACTTCATTATACCTTTGTATTTCACTGGCACACAGTCGACAGTTGGACCAAGGCTAACTGTAAACATTGCTAGTTCATTATCACTTCTGGCAGTTACAAGGTTTGTCTAACTTGGATATAAACCAGGGTCCTAATCACTTTATATTCGGAAATTAAAATGATATGACAGTCTACAATTATGTCAATTGGGTTAAAAATGTTAGCTAACATTTGCACAGACACACAATATCAGCAAAAGTATTGCACTCTAACAAAGCAAGAGCAAAAACAACACCATAAATATGTTCAGTAACAGGCCGATACACTCGGTATGGGCTACTTGCACTCAGGTTGGTGACGTACTTCTTTTTTAAAGTAATTTTGCTTGCCAATTTTCAGCGCAAGTTGGTTGTATACAATCGTCTGACGGCACAAATTTAGCTAGCTAATTAAACATGATTGAGACTCTAAGAACTCATCCTTTCAGAAACAGGAAAATCAATATTCAGAACATTGCTCTGTAACTCCGCAGCTGTAGCTCTGTAGCTCGACAAAGTTCAATGGGGTTTTTAGTGTACAAATATGCTGGGACCACTTCACTATTATAGTCCACTCTAAAGTTTGTAGCAGGCATTTTACCCTAAAACTAGATAGGCTCCTGTACATAAAACAAGGTCACCTGTCTAAACACTATCTCACTGTCTGTCCAAGTAATAGCAGTCACAGGAACCATTCCATTTCTACACACACACCGGATTATTATGATGCCTACAAGTGCTAACGCTATTCCCTTACTTTACCAACAAGACATATCAATGGCAATCATGCATGGGGGTGGTGTTCTTGAATTCTACAAATTGGACAAATACAAACGATATGACCTTAGTGTCCTCAGTGGCCGATGCAGGCCTGATGGAACAGTATGTTCAGTATGAACAGTATGTTCCTTTTCAATAAGCCTTTTAAATCTTCATTTGTATTTAATATATATGGGTGAAGGAAAGATCAGACTAAACTAGCGTCCTAAAACGTTATCTAATGGGGTAGAAAATGCAAATCTTAAAATGAACGACGTTACTGAATTGATAAATACTATAACTCATTTTGTTTATACTAGCGTTCTAGTACCTATAGGATGTCCTTCAGACCATCATGGGGGGGAAAATAATATATAACCATAGCAACCCACAGAAAATAAAACCTGGCACTCCAAAATTAGAGAATATCCTCGGGCCCAAATGGAGACAAAGTGGCATTAATATGAGCGTCAATTTCCTCTTCTGGATTCCTCACAGAATCCCCTAGTCATGTCGAATCCCCTTCTCGAATATATTTAGTTTGCTTTTGTAAACTGATTCTGTCAGGAATGCACCCATTTGTTTTCTGTTCATTCCTTTTCCTTTTGGGTGAAAGCATTAAAGAAAACCATGGTGTTTAGGATGCTTTCTCCTTCAAGACTCCGTAAAAACTGGTGAGGGTTCAGTAACTGAGGAACTCAAGTTCAGAACAATTGACTTTCAAGCTACAAAATCTTAGTCCATCATAAAGATAATTGAATGTTCACCATGTGTTGGTTGGGAAAATATGGGAGAGGGAAGACATTGAGCAGGGAGGCAGGGCAGAAAGATGAAATGCCATCCATTGAAGAGACATTTACACATCACACGTCTGCGACTTATCAAATTGATATTTTTTTCCCTTCAACTTAATGCCACTCATTTGGGAGTAGTGGGGCATGAACGAAGCTAGCTATACCTCCTAAATATTACTTCATTAGAACTGTAATGAAATGTTTCCAGGGCACAGTACACTGTATTTTTTTTTGCAAATACTGCGTTCAAGTTATCACAGTTGACTGCAGTTAAAGAACATTTACGGAGGTTTCAAAACTACCTTATTTTTTGTGTTTCTTAGCAAGACTGTATGGAATGAGGCATTAGAGCCTCTTGAAACTGGACCTCATCAATCCGGTCCCTGTGAGATCTGTCAGACCAAACATTCTCCAGCATGCCAGCTGCGATTAGACCTCCTGGTCTGACTCTGAAGTCCAGTGTTTGAAGGTGCTGTCATAACGGGAGGTATTATGGTCTCTCCCATCGTGTACTCTTGTTGTGTACTCACAACGTCCCTTAGCTGTGTGGTTTTGTTTACACTCTGACTATACATAGAAAATATCTTGTTCAGGGCCAGCAAGTTAAGTCACAAACCACATTAACGATGTGGTTCAATTGCTTTTCTGTGTTTTTATCTTCTCTGCCCACAAATCAGTTGCGGATAGTTTCCTTGCATTCTGCAGTTCATGTTGTGCCAACATCCTAATTATTAGAGCAGCACAATGCTGTAACCCCTGCGTTGCATAGTAGCCTCGCTGAAGCTCAGAGAGGGTTTGACCATTTTGCTCTGTTACAATAGGGTTGCCCCCATTCACATCCGTTTAATCTGTTGCGGTGACTAGTTGTATATTTCTCTATCGGCAGAGATGTGTGTAACTTTGGAACACCATGCTTGTCCTCCTCTTTTGTGGTTCTCTGATCTTCCCTGGTGCCCCAATGACTTGCTGGACTTAATGAGTTCAGCCCGACCCTAGAGTCCTCGAGTGATTCAAGAGATTTTGCCGTATGGGTTTCCCCTCCCGATGGATGCTGGGGAGGACCAAAAAGCTAATTTGTAACCGGAAAGGCAGTGTGCAGAGGCTCCTAGAACTGGAAGGCTATTTGCAGTGTATCTCTAGTGTCTGTCTTACCCATCTGTAGGGAAATGGGTTGCTGATCTTCTTGTCGCATTCCCTACTGCTACCATTCCATTAGTAGGATGTCCACTCGGCTGATCAAGTGGATCTCCCCAGCTGGGAGGTAGCGGGTGAGGGGAGGTGACGGGTAGTATCGAACGAGTGTCCCCCCTGGTTCATAAAGTGAATGGATCTTTGCCTTGGTCTGCCAGCGTCTGCGAGAAGCTCGATATGAGCATAATATGATTAATTACTTCTGCTGTTCGGGTCAATGGGCCTGCGTTGAAACCATGGGTCACCTCTCAGCCTAATGCCTTTTATATTCTTACCCTTATTGATGGAGAAATAATAAAGTCATGAATAGTCGAAAGCTCCGGTCAATGTTTCAACAATTATATGTTCTGAGAGACAGTCTCCCGTGGCTTTCAGAAAACTGTTGGCAGATCATGCAGAGAACTTATGTTGGAATAGATTGAGAGCATTTTTTATGGAACCGGGATGGGCCAGTTCCTGGTCTCTGTTCTTTTAAAATGTGAAGAAAAATTACAGGAAATATGTTGGATGAGAAACAAATTAGTATTTAAAAGATACAAGATATTTATTCCAGAAAGACTGGTAAAATGTAACGCTGTATGTGCCTGCACGCTCAAACTGTCAACGGATACCACTTTAGAGCAACTGTAGACTGCGCCATGGTGTCATTGAGAGTGACGTTCCATACCTTCATACATCCACAATTACTGCAGTTATCTCTAATGAAAGTAAATGCCCATTGTTTACTAATCGTTTGTAAATAGAACTATGATTACTTACATCTTTTCTTTATTGCAGTTGTGTGTTTGTACCCCAAAAAACTAACAGTTGTGGGTACAATAATTATTTTTCTTCTGTATACCGCATTAGCCTTTTCATCCTTCCTAGACTGCTGATTGGCGGATTCAAACTCAAGGAAGGTGACAGTAAGCATAGCAAAAACCTTGTTTTAGAACATCTGAGAGGTAGAGGTCAGTCTTAAGCATCATTGTTGTGACCTTATGACTTTCTCTCTGGGAAATAAATCTCTACTAAAAACCTGGTTGCCTCTTCCAGGAAGCTGATACTCTTCTAGCTGTAAACCAATGTTCTTTTAGCTATAAACCAATGTTCTTTTATCTGTGATCCTTGCTTCTTTTAGCTGTGATCCTTGCTTCTTTTAGCTGTGATCCTTGCTTCTTTTTGCTGTGATCCTTGCTTCTTTTTGCTGTGATCCTTGGTTCTTTTTGCTGTGATCCTTGGTTCTTTTAGCTGTGATCCTTGGTTCTTTTAGCCGTAATCATTTCTAAAATGTCAATGGAAATGATCATAAATAATTTGTGTATGTGTGAAATTGCATAATTTGTAATAAAACTCACCTGTCTTAATATCCTTTTATTATCTTTATCAAAGATGCTAATAATTATGGTGGTGACCGTACAAAGATGGATCCCTATGTGAGAGAACAATGGAGACAATGATCTTGTTATAGCTGTATGGATGCATTCTTCAGGCTCTAGAGGGTGAAATATCAGTTGGAGACGGGCCGCTGCCATTCCTTTATCCCCATTGGATCTCTCCCGTGTTGTTATCCCGATTTATTTTAGTTTTATGCAGTTCTGTATGACCGGCGTCTCCTGATATTCCTGACCTAGTGAATTCAGTTCAAAATTACGTTTCTGCGGTGGAATCCAAAATCACCAACCGATTTGAGGGCTGAATTCAAACTCCCCACGAAAATCAAAGCGAACACTTGAAATCTCAGACGGGCGTGTGTTTCATCATGGCAACCCTTGTAAATCCGTAGCATGCATGGCTCCCATGTGCCTGTATGCACTCCCAGCGTCATCTGGGCATGCTTCTGATAAGATGGCGGATGGTGTTCTCGGGAATCTCCTCCAAACCTGGATCGGGGCATTGGTGAGCTCCTGGACAATTCGTGGCGCGACATGGCGGTGGCGGATGCACGGACGCAGAGGTTCTCGATTGGATTCAGCTCTGAGTTACGTGAGGGCCAGTCAATGGTATCAATGCCTTCGTCATCCAGGAACTGCCTACACACTCTGGCCACATGAGGCTGGGCATCCAACAACCTGACTATTTAAAGACTTTCTCTTTAACATCCAAATTGAACATAATGTTGGGACCTTCTGCCACAACTGGAGTCCATCATAGATTCCAGTAGGTTTGGTCCATCCTAGACCACTGTTACCACTATGATTCCATGCCAGAGAACATTATGGAAGTGTAGGGCATAAAGCACCTGGCTTGTTTTTTCTTTTCAAAGTTCTAACTTCTAGACAGTAGCTGTGGGCACGCACAAGATCCAGTTTATCACAGTGTCTCATGAGTCATAAACACATCGATTCAAAGATTGATAGATCTAATTCCTCCCTGGGGGGGGGGGGGGGGTTCTTGCTTTCTAATTTCCGGGACCAGGCTGCTCTCTGGCGCCGGAGCAAGCTGGGGCCAAACACGCCTGACACCTCTATCCTGCCCATGGGAAGCCATTAAGCAAGCAAGTAAGTCTCCCAGCCACGAAGAACAAGAGGGACCAAATATGAGAGAATGGCGTTGTGAGACTGTCTGATGATGACATGGAGATTGACCGCGTTTGAAATGACCCCTTTCAAAGCCATCCCAATTCTAAACAATCTCCTCAAGCAGCCTTTTCTGACAGAGCCTGGGTCCTCGACGCCTCGCAGGCTCCCTCGGAAAAAAACAAAGGTGGAGAAAAAAATAATAAGTGCTAGGTTGGAGTGGACCCGTCAGTCCCAAATGGGCTTAGCGGGATTCTTAGGGACATTGCTCGCATTTGGTGGTCTGCGGGGACGAGAGGGAGTGGACACGCACCAGACATCAGGTTTTAAATTACCTGAAATTGCTTTGGTCTCTGGTGTCCTTTAGGGGCCAAGGGAAAAACGAGAGGCTCATAAATCCAGAAACAGGCAACCAGTGGCCACCAAACCCAAGTGCCTGCTTTGGGGGTTCCCTTGCCAGACAGGACCAGGTCTTAGTGCCCGTTTAATTGCCCAGCTGGGACAATGGGAGGAGGGTATTATTTCTACAACTGCTGCCAAATTATCTGTTATAAAAGAATCCATAAAGGGTGGAACAAGTGCCGCTAAGATGGGTTCACCGCAGCCCAGGACTTGCAATGGTGAATACAGGAGGACTCAAGCAGAGAGGCTTTCATGTTCTGGGTACGACTGCTTACCGAGGACTGCCATAGGATTTTGCTGTTTTAGTGTGGTACAGATATCCTGTTTTGAGTTTCCTTCAGCTTGTTTAGGAAGTTCTTTCCTGCTTTTGTGTGCAAGTACTACTTGGAAATTGAGTGGGATTATGCAGCACTCAATAGTACTCGTGTGTGTGTGTGTGTGTGTGTGTCATAGATACATCCGCAAGAATACCAGTTTCTATCAGGTATTTAAGGGAAAAAAGAGCAAAGTGCAGCACACATTCTGTGTTCAGGAATAACTAGGCCTTGTAGTGGTTGTACGTCTAACAATAAAAGTGCTTTTAAGCCAAAACTTGGATGTGTTGCGGAGGAATGGGTTCCATCGTGAGGAGGAGGAATATTGATTGTGGCCGGTGGCTCATTGCTGTGAAAACAGGGATGGAGTAAAAAATGCACATGGTCTCAGACAATAAAGACCAATGTAGCCCCTCTCACACAGATCATATGAAATATTTAGGCTACCACATATATCTTCCAGCAGTTTTAGTAGCTTTACTTCGTTTGCTCTTTTTCTACGGCAGAGAAGATGACAGGGAAGAAAAGTTATCGATCGGGGTGGATGGAGGGTTTTGGGAGAAGGGAGAAGGCCTCTGAGGCCCCCTCAGCGTCTTTCATGTACAACCCTACATCTTGCTAAAGCGTTTCTCGCTCCTTCGCCCAGGCATCAATTAAACTGGCTGTCCACACTGTTTAGATTGACTGTTAGCCAGACACTGACTCTAGAGAATGGTTGAAGACGGGAGCAGGGAGCAGCGCATGTCTGTGAGCGTGTGCGCCAATGTGTGTGTGCGCTTTTAACCTGTGAGGATGCCATTCTGTGAGGATGCGATACAGCATTGTGGGCTCTCGTCGGTGTATGACGAGATACGTGTGAGGCGTGTATGTCTGAGGCGATAGTATTTCCCTCTTTTATGTAATTGAACTTGGTCTGCCTCTGGATGTGGCCTCAGTTGCACTTGTATTGGCAGTACCATGCAGAGACCAACAGTTTGAGGCCAATGAACACACCTTCAGGCCTGGTGGCGATGTCATCACATCAAAGCAAATGGCTGGAACCCAAGAACAATCCTCCATGGATGTCTGGTCTCCGTTCGGCCCATTCAAAGCGTGTCCTTGGATACACACACACACACACACACACCGTATAATCCCTCCTACATGACCGGCTTTTGTTGAGTTCAGATGGGCCCTATGAAATGACATTGCAGAATCAGGAAAACACATGTTTGTAATTACCCCTAGACGATGTCAGGAAGGCAAAGAGAATAATGAATCAATTGCAACGATGAGAACATTGTTTTTACGCTTCTTTCCGTTTGCGACATATCAGCTGGTCCACCTGAAAGCACCAATCTGCCCGCAAAGGGGAAGAAAATGTAAATGCCTGTGTACCTCCCCCTTGTCCAGATCTCCCCCTTGTCCAGATCTCCCCCTTGTCCAGATCTCCCCCTTGTCCAGATCTCCCCCTTGTCCAGATGTAATCTCACTGCACCCTAATCTGAACCCTGGGTATGGCGGGGATCCCGAGGAAAAAAATATTAAAAATCTGTTTCTCGCTGCAGAGTAATTATAAAAATAGTATTAACTAGTGTTTACCCAAGTGAGGGGAAGAGCAAGTTTCTTTCACACGGCAGAATAGAATAGGCCACCGCTGTTGCTGGATGCTGTATCCAAATCCTCTCTTCTCCCCCTCTGCTTTCTGTGCGTGTGGATTTAATGGCTAGACACGGGTCAGCGTTTTATTGGTTCTGTCTGCATGAGGTAAGGGTGCCGCGGTGGGGACAAATGAAAGAGCTAGTGCCATCGCTTTCTCCACCCCTCGGACCGCGCTTGCTTCATATTACGTCCGTTCATTTTGTGCGCGGACCACCTTTGTTAGCTTCCCTCCTCCCTGGCGTTCCAATGTCACGCCGCGTTGCCGCCTCGGCCTAGTAGTGTAAATGTAGTGTGCTACAAAGGGACTTGGCTATTCGCTGTGTTGGAATGTAGGCTAAGGTTCCCTTTGGCGCAAACCCAACTCCTGCCCAGATATGCGCCATTGAGCTTCTGCTCCAGGGTATGCGGTGTGCAGTAGCAATGACAACAACGTTACGAAGCGAAAGGGGCTCATCACTTCATCCTTCCTCTGAAAGCCAACATTATGTAGAAAAGCGCTGGCATTGGAATGCAGATGTATTCTGAGGTTATGTCAAACCTGACGAGTAAAGCCGCTCCAAGACATTTTCTGTTAGCGCTCTTGCTAGCTAGTAGGCGGTGACAGTCCCCCCCCCCCCCCACACGCAGTAACACAACAAGTGCTTAAATTACATGCATCTCTGAGTCATTACATCTAGACCTTGACAAGGTGTCAAAGCCCATGGTGTTGCTAAATTTATTAATCTGCTGTGTTTTCAAGGGACTGAATCCCACCCGTAGAGCTAAAGAATCCCTGCCTCAGGCTGCCTGCGTGGAAAGGCGGAATTTACCCTCTTCCTCTTTGAATATGTCAATACAGTGCTTTCTCCTTTCACGATGTTAGATGTTTGCAAATCCCCATCTTATTCACAGAAAATCACACCGGGTTCTGAACAATATCACTGATCCTCTCAGGCGTGAGAGAAAGCCTTTTTCTCATTTCAAAGACACAGGCGTTTTGTTTAGACTTGAAAATGCAGTGAGGACGTTGCATATTGCAGTAGGTATTTATAATACACTGAGGTGGGGAACTTTCAAGTAATCATTGAACTTGCTGGGTGAAATGTGTGGATCGGTCAGAGGACTCAAACCAGGGATGTCGTCAAGCTGTGGTAAGGGTTGACATGGTGCTGTATTTGGCATCTCTGATTCAGTCAATGTGTGGTTTTCCTGGCTGTCACTGAAGAGTAGGTAGTTCGATAAGGTGTTTGGGGGGGCGGGGATATCTCACTGTCAGTTGCTCTGACAGTGTCATAGAGCTGCTTTGACTGTAGTTGCAGTGATGTGACCGATGACGCCTCAGCAGTTGTGCCAACTTCTTTGTCTTTCCGTCTCTCCCTCTTTTCCCGGTTGTGTAAACCTAGTATGCCTTAATGAGTTTGTCTTGATCAAGTGCCGTCTCTAAATCCTCCCCGGTTTGTTTCCTCAGGAGACTGCAACTTCGAGAGGCCCTACACGGAGTGTGGCTACAGCCAGGGCAAGGATGACGACTTCAAATGGGAACAGGCCAACACCAAGGAGAGGCCATCGCCCCACCCCTGGATGCCCACAGGTCAGCCAATCAGTCTTTATCACTGCCTCCTTCCTCTGTAGCGTTTGGTCTTATTGTCATGGGAACTTCTCCCGGAACCACCCCCCCCCCCCCCCCCCCCCCCCCCCCCCCCCCCCCCCCC
>JACXGK010002689.1:15817-31176 GCA_016801125.1 Novumbra hubbsi | reverse complement strand
ACCGGCCATGTTCCCTGTCACATTGGGGCTTGTGAGCAGCATTATGTAGGTCTGATTTATCCCCCCCCCAGGTTTGTGCATCCAGTGGAGCCGTTGTCGGGTGGGTAAATGGAGCCTGCCAGCGGTAGAGCTGTTCAATTTCACTGGCTGGCTGACCCTGCTGTACGGAGAATTATGTCCTGAAATGATGCTCTCGACACAGCGAGAATAAAAGGCTCTGCTTGAGGTGCTACTGAGCGCACCGGGCCACTTGTTAATTAAAATATAAATGTATGCTCTGCATCACCTCGTTGAGCCCCACACCCCCATGTTCTCAGGACCTGCTTGAGATGGCGCCTCCTCATATCGGATGGCCAGGTGACGGGGGTAAAGGAGCGAGGCGCGTCGTGTGGGGGGGCGGGCACAGGGACGTGCCTCTCTGGAACGTGATTTGTTGCAGGGTCACGTCCCATAAATCGGCACGGCCAGTCAGCAGGCGACGCGCAGCCCTGAACCTCAAATGTTTTACAATGTGGAAGAAAGTCCTGGTAAATCAGTCCACTATTAACCCCCCTCCCCCAAGCCCTGTGCACATCACAGCAATGGCTTTTTAATGTGTGTGTGTGTCGGACTGTATTAGTATGCTCCTCTGCTCTGGATGGCGTCTGCCCCTTTGCACAGGTGTGACTGCAGTGGTATATGAATGCGAAAAACAAAAAAATGACTCCATTTCCTGTCAAATTGGCTTGAAATATATTGGTCTGAACGACCGTTAAGGTTAACACTGCCATTAAGGAAATTTTTTCTCTCAATGGAGATTGGCTACGGAGGGGGAACCTAAATCACAGACACACGTCGTCCTGCTTTGGTTTCTCATTTATATCGGAGTGGTGAAACTCGAGGAAATGATACCTAACAGGTTGAGAGGAGCTGGAGGGAGTGAAGTGATTGTTCTAATGGTGAAGTGACTCGCGTCACGGCTCCACAGTAACGAGAAACGTCCTCCGCTCCATCTGGACCCTGGGAAACATGCAGGGACTCCCAGGTACCAACCATCAGCCATTCTCTTCAGTAGAGCAATTTAATAAGGCAATGACTGATCAAAGACGGGCACTTGAAAGCAAGTTCTGGGGGATAAGAGGCTGGGAAATGCAATACTTCAGCTCTCGGCTCTCTTTTGTCAAACGGGGGGCTTGTTCTGTGACTTTGCAGCAGCTGTGGAAAAAACACCTCATTATTGCCCAGTTAAATTGAGCAAGTCAAAGAATTCCCAACAGGTGACAGGAACAGAGCTTTCATTTATCTTAAACTCTTAAAGACCCCCCTCTCCCAACCGGATGCTTAGGTGTGTGTGTGTGTGTGTGTGTGTGTGTGTGTGTTGGTCTGTTGGCATGGCCAGGGGGAAGTTGAAGGAATGTGTTCAGTCTAACATCTCAGAAACCCAGGAAGACCGTCACAGGAGGGATCCACTTGCCCTGCCAGGGTGGCGTGATTGGGAGGTGAGAAAGCACACCCGGAATCAAATCAACACCACCGGCTGATGAGGTTCCCACCATGGGGCGGTGGGAGTCAGGGGCGTTGCGATACCGGCCGGAGTGTCCGAGTGTGTTTCTCGGCTCCAGATCGGTGCTGGAAGGGCCCGCCGAAAGGTGAGAAAGCAACACCTTCACGCCGCGAAAGGTGGGAAATTGTTTTGGCTGCTGTTGTGCTGGACACGCTCAACTTTATAATTGTTTCCATAATCAGTTGGCTTCAAGCTGAAGCACCGTCAATAAAAAATAAAAAAAAGGCACAACCTTAATGCATTATTCACCTGATTATCTGCAGCGTAAAACAACGATCCAGGTGGCCAATTGGATGTGTAAATAACTATTGATGAATTGATCTAGTCTACCCGCCTATATCGGAGACGGTCATATCTATATGATGCTGGACCCCTTCTGGCAGTTTGAGACCGCCACGTGCCATGTACCCCCGAGGTTTCTAAGGAAAGGCTCTCCTTCGCTGTTCCTCTGAATCCAGCCATAAATGAGTGCCCTGAGGCAAACGCTGTGCCAACCTCCCACATGCCTGCAGACACCACGTCTGTAGCGGTGCAGATTGGAGAGGCGACAACAGACATTGACTATGTAACTGACCATACTTCCGCACATTCTAGTCATATCTGACCGGTGCAGAATGTAGCTAACCTTGTGAATGTTTTTCAAACCCTGCGTGCCCCCCCTTCCCCCCTTCCCCCTTCCCCCTTTTCATTTTGACTACTAGACCGATTTGCCGGTTTCTAAGGAAACAGATGGCATACATGACCGAGGCAATGTTCACACAATTCCGGGAAGCTGTTACACTATGTGAGACTGATCTTTATTTGTGTGTGAGACAAAAGCATCGTCCAGGGTTACTGGACACCTGGTTATGGAGACAAGTCCTAAAAAGAAAAGCCTTCAGAAGAAACTGCCTTTTTGACAATACTCTCTGATTAATGTCTACTGGTCAACAGATTAATGTCTACTTCAAGTCGAAGACATGGATTTTGGGAGGCACATTTTGTTTTTCTTTTGCCGTGTTAAATTGTGATTGTACATAATTTGGCTGCAATCAGCTGGTCCTTGTTGAATATATTCCTTTTGTTGTTGTCAAGTCTCTGCTCTTTTCTCCCTTTCCCTTTTGTCTCTGTCGGGGTTGATTTGACATTGTGGCTCCTAAATGCAAGCTCAGCATAGACCCTCAGGGATTGGGTTCTCCACTAAGACTCAGGCTGACCCTGAGGTGCATGGCACCTGCTGAAACATACCTTTTCTCCTCGTTAAAATGGAACCAGGGATTAGTGGCACCAGTGTCGAGAGCCGCCCTGTCCTCCTCATCAGCCATTTGGAAGTTGTCGTAGTGAGCGACCTCTGCTTGAATGGTATCCGCCGACGTTGAGTGGCGGAGGCAAAGGAGTGGTCCTCTCTGCTGAAGCCCCACGGCGGTAATGATCTCAAAGTTCAGGACCTAACGGCTGATGGCTGTAATGAGCGCCGCAGTCATTACGGCAAATTACATCCAGCGTTCCGAAGCGGCAGGCCCCTAATTGGTCCGCCGAAAAAAGAAATGTATAGCCACCGCGACCTCGGCTCCTGGACTTTCCCTCGCACTAGGTTTTAGTGCGCATCCTTGTAAGCTAAATTAGTGTTTTTTGGGGCGATGATGTGCCAGCTCTTCTAACACCTCGTTTAGTGGAGTAGATATGAAGTCATTAAGATGGTTGAAGGGTGGAGCCGATCCAGGTGGTGTTTATGGAAGGTGTAGATGGCCTGGAAAATCTGCTGTTATGAACCATCTGTAATACTGGGACTGGGTGACTAGAAAAGATACAGTTATGAAATTAAGTGAATTTGTTTTTGGCTCATCTACTTTTCGGGGATGGACCTTCGAAACCTCGAGGCTGAGGCCTATTTCATGTCAAGTGATAATAATCTTTGAACGCTCTCCCTGTACAACACAACGAAAGCTTAATATTCATTTTGGATAACTATATGAAATGTTTCTCCAACTGAACCGAGGGGATCCATCACCCCAACATGAGCCAGATAGCAAATCCTTAATGAAAAGCAACACAATCTATACCCCATTGATTGGTGTGTCTAATGTCTATTTTAATTGTTTTACTCTCCGACCGTGAATTGGCAGAGCAAGTAGTACCAGAAAGCATGTCCGACAGCACTGTTGCTGCACTCTTCCTGGGTGTTTCACATTCAATGTTTTGTTTTTGTTACAAATCCTGTGTTTACCTTTTCCTGGCTGTTGTTGAATGGTTCCCATTGAAATGTACTTCCTTTGCCAGTAATGCAGGCAACATCAGGCATGACATACTCCGTTGTTGCAGTTCTCTCCGCTATACTTCCTTTCGTCCCCCGGAGTGTATATTTTCTGGGTGTTGGTGGTAAGGGCTAAGGAGCTAGTGCTCCAGTAACATTCCTAACCTAGTGAAAAGGGGTCCGCTCGTGGTCGATATGTTAATCGTTTCAGGGAGCAGATAGTGTATAATTTTTTTTTTTTTTAAAGGGTTCTTTTACGGAAAATAGGTTACCGCTCCTAACCCACGGATCCCTTCCAGGCTGAGTAGACTCTGTGGAGAGGAATGTGACGTCCTGAGATCTGCAACATTAACAAGATGGGGTTTTATTCATGTTGAATCCAATTTAAGGGCAAGGCAAATCATTTTACTGAGGGTCCCTAATTGGATGTTGAAATACAATGTCGTGCTGAAAATTAGTAAGTAATTACTTTCAAGAAGGGTTGTATCGTTGGGGCTGGATATCCTCTGTTTGGCGTAGCCGTTGAATGGGAAGATGGCATGCACATTTTGTAAGGGCACTGTGGTTCCCCATAGCAATTTCACTCACTGATATGGTAAAGGTTTGTGATGTTGTGACCTTCAAGTCCAGACTCTTGGTTCTGAGGTGTCATTCCATGTGAGGTGTCTGCGTCCGCTGCCAGTATTTACACTGGACGTTCGTATTGAAATAAGGAACAAAAACTCAATTATCAGACTCCCCCCTTAGGCAAACATTACCCTGGCCCCATTCTGTGGCTATTCATCATCAGGTCTTACACATATCCCATTTCCAATAAGCCCAACTTCAATTTACAAAGTACTTTGCATGTGAAGGTTAATCAATATGTCGAGAGACAACACATCCCAGTTTGAAGAGCAAAGCACTGGGGCACCAGGTTTTCCTCATGAGCTAAAGGCTGAATCATTATTTGGACAGCACGATGGCAGAGGGAACAACCCATTTTGATTCTGTACACTTAAGAGTCCCATGGTGAACAAACTGTGTGTGCGTGCACATGTATTCGATTGTGTGTGCGTAATGTTTTTCTTCAGGGCATGCAAGGTTATAGCAGTGTTATTTGTCATGCCAAAGTATAATTTCAAAAGCATGTATTCTTATCGATTTGTGTATTTCTTTTGGTAAATAGAGGGTGGAGAATATCTTTGAATTAAAATAGGGTTGGAATGAAGTCAGATTCAACTATTTCGTCTGCGTTGGAACTCTGCCTTAAAGGTGGTATTATGCTTGCGTTTGTTTCAGCAACTCATGTCACTCGTCATTTCTTTGTTTGTTCATGACTGGCTTCACATCCATCCAGTAAAGCCTCTGTAGTTTCTAAGGTTTCTGTAAATATTTTGAATTGTTTGGCTTAGTTCAGTGTAACACTTAGAGGACCAAGAGAAATATTATGCACCAATATAAGGTATTCACCCCATTAAACGTCTTCATGTTATCGTGCTACAACATTAAGGGTTCTTGACACCGATCAACACAATTTAACGTCAAAGTGAAAAATGAAATCAACAAATGGTTCTAAATTAATTACTGATATAAAATGGAAAATGAATGCATTGGGTAAGTATTCACTCCCTTTGCTTTGCTACGCTGTGTTTTGCCTAATTAGTTGAATTGAAGGTGTTTGACATAATGCAGTACAGTACAGAGAAATGTGGGACCTGGGAGGAGATACATTTTCCAGAAGGACAATGACCCCCAACATACAGCCCAAGCAACACTGGCGTGGTTCATTGTCCTGGAGTGGCACAGTCAAAGCTCAGACCTCTATCCTGTTTAAAAAATCTTGAAACCGTTTAAAATCATTAAAAGTTCCCATCCAACTTGACCAATTTAGCAAATAATGAGTAATCTTTAAACGCACTCCCTGTACAACACAACGGAAGCTCAATATTCATTTCGGATAAATATATGAACTGTGTCTCCACATACACAGAGGAGATCCATCGCCCCAACATGAGCCAGTTAGCAAAACTAGTGTTCAGCTATGCAAACACTCCAAATAGACTCATGGCTGCAATTGCTGACAAATGTGTCTACAAAATATTGACTAAAGTGTGTGAAGAACCTATTCTGTTTTGGATTTTAATTTAGTCTAGAATGTTCTGTAGATTTAATGTTTCCATTATTTCGTGTTGATCAATGGTAAAAACTAATTAAATCTACTTGGCCTCCTTTTATATTGTTCAATTTGTGTAGGTTTTCATTGGCCTGGGCTCTCATTTGCATCCTAAGATCTCCTCAGCTGCTCCTGACTCAACAAGACTTGTTTGGCGTCACACACATGCTGTCCTCTAGTCCCCAGATCCCTCTCTTCATTAGAGCACAAACCCAACTCCCAGACCCTGCCCCTCTGTTATCCAGGTACATGGCACCCTCCATGACAGCACGGGGTAATTATTAAAATACACCCCCCCCCCGTCGAAAGTGCATTGATCCGTGCTCTAAGTGAGAGCCGATGTCTCCTCCATGTATACAAATCTCATTACCAATCTCACTGGCTCTTGGGGAGCTGTTTACACCACATAACAATCCCGCTGAAGTGGAACCGACAAGACAATTGCATGGAGCCGTGCAGCCTGACAATATTGTCCCCCCCCCCAATGACCACAAACCCCCAGCCCCCAAGCCGACACAGATCCACTCGTCACGTTTAATCTCTTAACGTAACACCTGCCCATTGGCTTTCTAACTTTAAAAGTTAATACTCTCTGGACACTGCTTTCTTTTTGCCAGGGCCAATGAAAACAAACCAAAACTCAAATTTGCGGACTTGCTTAGTTTTAAATATGATATGAGTTTTCTCTACAGAGGAAGAGATTGATGATCAGAGGTTAAAGAATGATAAACCGGCTAACTGATGTTCTTGCTGCAATCATGGTGTTCATGACCAGTGCTTCCACAAATTAGTCGCGTTTTTTTATGACCACTGTTTCCACAAATTAGTTGTCTCTTAATGGCCACTGTTCCCACATTTTACAGTTGTGATTTTCATGACACCTGTTCCCACACGTGACAGTTGTCTTTCACGACCACTGTTCCTCACACATGACAGTTGTGTAATTACTGCCGGTTTCTTGGTCTTGGTTGCGGCATACCGAAAGTTCCCGTGGAGTTTTGGCAACAAGGCCATAATTATTGAATCAGAAATCACTAAGTACAAAAAATGTGAAAAAATTTGAAAATATTGATCTACTTTTTTAATGATGTATACAGTGGGAACAGTGAAGTGCTTAGATGAATGTAGTTTGATGCATTTAGCCAGCACACCTCTTGCCTGTCGTAATGCTTCTTTCAACATGCTCGTTCCATTCAACAAAAGTTAAGGATACTGTTCTGCACTTGTTCGTCGGCCACACATGGCCATTAATCAGTTCAATAGAGATTTTCTAGGTGTGAATTCATCCTTCGACCAGGGAGAACGGGGCTAAAGGTTGTCTTTCTGTTGCATGTCGCCCCACCAGGAAATGATTGATGCGTGATCATTTGTGGGCGTAGAGAAAATGGTATTCATCTAAAATGCATAACTTATTCTTCTTTTTTTTCCCCCTGATGTCAAAAGCTCAATGAGGAAAACAAGAGCACAGGAACATTATCAACTGACAAGGTCGATACTCATAATGGAATATTTCTTTTGCGCACACTCACACACTCACACACACAATCCATAGAAATATTGCAAGGTTTTTTGGTATAGCGCTGCTATATTTGGAAATGGACCTTTTGGTTCTGGTTCTTTTTAAAGCATTTCCTTCTTAATTGGCACTGAATCTGGTATTGTTAAAGAAAATTTAATATCCTGCTCAGTGCGTTTTAGACAACACTGAAACACTCTGGCCCTAATAGGCCCCGATAATTGTTAGCTAATGATATGGTTTTATCAGAGCACTGCATGGTCACAGTAAGTAAATGGTGTAGAGATGTACAGTAAATGACTGCTAAGCTATGGAAATATGTGAATATGTAGGTTAGCTAATACCTTTTGATTTACCACAAGTGGAAGAGGTTTGTTTACCCCTGAATTGTTATATTTTCAAAGGAATGCACCGTGTGATTTCCTGCATTTGGTAGATCGTGTATCATATATCAATTCTGTTTACAAAAGTGTATTTTGGCTTCTGGCTCTTAGCTTAGCCAACTAAACTGATTTAGAGATGGGAAGAATTAAAGCTCCCAAGGAATATAACGTTATGATTACTGCTGTCCTGGCAGTTGAGGGATCGGAGTCGGGCACAGCCGGGGAGGTCATCGCTGGGAAATGAAGATGCAATCTTCATGTTTTGTGTTCGTTGCCACTAAAGGCTCTGGAGTGTGTCAGAGATTTCATCAGCTTCGTTCCTGTCCACACCTTTGGGCATTATGTGAGCATGATAACTGATGTAATTAACATACACTGCTCCAAAACTAGGGTTGAACAATGCGAGAGAATGGATATGAATAGTGGTGTGTTCTCTTGGTCTTCTGCAAAGTTTACATCCAGATGCTGTAATGAGGAAACCACACAATACCGTTTGCTTGTGTAGTTATATATGACCTTCAGCATCTTCTAGTTTTTCTCCTGCAGTCTAAACTATTTCTATGAAATTATAATGGCATAACCGTGCCGCCTTGTCTCTCCTCTGTTTTCTCCACCCTTGAATATGACAGCTCTGAAAATAAAACCTGTTTTAAAAGAGACAGAAAAAAGGTTAAGGACAGCATGAAAGAGTCTAAGAATCCCTTGAGACCCTTGGTGTTCAGTAGTCAGAAAAAAAAAATGAGCCTCCACTCCACACAAAATATCCACCTTTCCAAGGAAATCCATCTTTTGCTTCTATTGTGAACAAATGTTTGACAAACGCGTGTTCATTACATTGTGACAAACTAACACGCTAATGACAGGCATATTATTTTTGAATGCGATACACGCATGCACCTTTTTGTTGAATGTGAAATGGAAGACACCTGAGAGAAGACTTATAGGTCTTTTGGATATTGTGTCAAGGATTTGCAATGGAAAGGTACTGAGGGCTTATGAAAGACTTGAGAAGAAGAATTATAAAAGAATTGAGAAACCGGCTGCTAGGAAAATGGCTCGGTAGGCTGTACCATGGTCCCCCTAACTCTACAAACATCACGCTATCTTGGCAATGAACTTGTCAATGTACTTTATAATGACCCGATTCTGTGCTGCCCAGTCACCTTGTGTATTACCAGCCAGAAACCCTGCAAAAAACATTGGAATATGAAATTAATTGGAAGATCTAGCTGACGCTGGGGATCTGGTGGCCATGGGAACGAGTATTGTGCCTCTAGCTTGGTATGATCAGAGCATGTTTTTAGTCAGTTGGGGCAACTATATTTGGAGAATACCGTAATTCAAATGCTCGACTTTCACATTTGTGGCATTATTCAAGCATTTCTTCCTTTTTTTTATTTTCAGTTGCTTTCTTGTCATAAGCAATTTATCCCCAGGAACAGCAGCAACTGTGCAGTAAAGCCACTGTCCTTATCTCCTCCCATTCAGCATTCATTGTTTGTTTGTGTTAAGTTAGGCCTTTTTAACAAAGACACTTTCTAGGCATTGCTTATTTTTAACCCTAACCCAAAAATGAGCAATGTTTACAAAGTGTCTTTGTTAAAATGTTGTAACCTAAAGTTATTTACATATTATTATTTATATTTAATATTTGTTATTAATATATACATATTTATTTATTTAAGCCCGTCTCACAAATTGATTTTATTAGCTGTAAACGATGGAGACCATCTACGTCGCCCTCCTTAATGCCTTTCCTGTGACTGTATGAATGATCACATCCATCTAGTCAGAGCAGTAGCCCAGATGTGATCCACAATGGAAATGCCTGGGAAATTAGAGGAGTTATGTACTTCACACCCTGCTCTGCAATTTAATCTGAATTAAGTGGGAAAAGTTGCAATTTATTGCACAAGACTTGACATGCCACTGGAGGTTATGCGCTCTTATTATACTCATGCCATCTCCCGGCAGGTTTTCTAGCTGAATTGTAAAGGGAGGTTTAATTACTGGACTGTAGTTTTTTTTTACGTCATTACAGAGGACATCCATGTTTGTGCCATCCACTGAATGACACTGCTTATTGAACTTTTCTCCCTGTACTGCTAGATGGAGCTTAAACTACAGAATCGTTTATCTACAGCAAAACCTAATCATACTCACGTTATATTTAAATCATAACAAAATGAGAATTTGGTAAATTAGAACTAGTGCTGTTAATCGATTAGGATAATTAATCCAGATTCATTGCATAGTTAATTAGTCTTCTGTAGTTAATTGGATTTATTGCAGTCTGAGAATATTTTCAAACTATGGACAGTGTTTTGAACTAGATACATTTTCCCAAGTTGGACCATTTCACCAGGGTCTGTCACAGCCCTTTTATTTCTCCCACTCTACCAGAATAACCGTGATCTATTCGTAGCCCATGTATATCTAAACAAAAGGTTGCTGATCCCATAATTCTGCCATTTCCTACCACTGTGCTCTTAATCAAGGCCTCATATACAATTAATTAGTCCCATCTTATCTCGAACTGTTCAGTGCGCTAAGCTTTTTTGTCCTTTGTTGTTTAGATTAAACTGTGGTTAGAATTGGGTTTAGGTGGGGGGCCTGCTGGACTACTCCTGTAGATCCTACGTCAAGGGTGAATTAAGTCTTTATTTTAAAACTGCACGAAGAAGCAACTTGGAAACCGTAATGGTAATGACATGCCCACAGTGTGTTTTTATCGTGGTGGATCTTCTTGTTTAATGCATAAATGAACTATTATACCATTCAGTTATGGACCAACCACTGCGACCTATTTGTCCCGACATTAGTCCATGAATCATTACGACAACCCGTCAGAGATCCATTCAACGCCAACTCTTTGGGTTCTGCCAACCCTCTCCGACAGTGCTACTGCCCTGGTAATTGGCAGGAGAACATTTTCAGAACTCGTTCAGAAATGGCCCTCGACCCCCCTCCGAAAGTGGCGTGGGTCAGGGGTCTCCATCACTCCCTGCGGTCCCCCACGGCACCGCCTCGAGACTGGGTCGATTCCTCCCTATCCTCCTGCCACACTCTGGCCTCACAAGAATAATGCCAAATGGACCGATGAGAGGGCTGCCAGTGAGAAGCCCACTTCACCGCCGCCGCGGCACAGCTCCTTCTCCGGATTTTAATGGGAGCACGGAAGGAGGTGGTTCGTCCCGGTTCCCAGTTCTCTGATCCATTCCGGGGGTTAATGTGTCTGAGGTCTCTGTAACCTCCCCCGGACCCCCGCCTTCCCATCCCTCACTACCTCACTATGTGCCTCATTTAGGCTTTTAGGGCATGACTGGTGATGTTGGACTTGCATTTGGTAGGAGAACACTGCATTTCTGTGTAAATAGAGAGAATGGAGCTGTATACATTAGTGACACTTGAGACTTTCAGGTTTTCTAAAATGCTCTTGGCCTGTATCAGCCTACTGCATTTACTGAGGCGAATTTCTATGAGAATTCAGATTTTATTGTTGGGGTGCCGCTGTATAAATATTAGTTTTGCACATCACTCCGTTTTTTTTCTTCTTCTAAAAAGCTACTTTTCATACAGAGTACCTTACCGTTGTGTGGAAAGAACATAGTCTCCCATCTCCGCTCCGGAAGCCTCTGTGTGTGTGTAGATAATGAACACCTAGTAGCTAGAACAACGGCCAATGGCCTTTTGCAGTAAAACAAACATCCCACTCTGCTTTTTTGCCCATTTATAAAGTGTTGAAACGGCCCTTTGAATGGGAACGCGGCTGGAGCCTTTTAGGGCTATGTCCACAGAAAGGACCCTGAGTCGAGAGTCAGGATGGGAGCAGTGCTGTTAATGTCTCATTGTGTTTATTCATTAACAGTCGACATCTGACTGGGGCCGACATCCTCCTTGTTATCTTTATCCCTGATTTATTTCAATCGTAGTCTGGTAGTAAAGACACCGACTGGAGCCGATGCTTTACGTTCGTAATGATTAATAGAGTAACCCTTCCTATGTTGACATTAGTGGGAAGATTTGGATACTGTAATAAAATGACAGATTTGTGCCATGTTTGCCTTGCTCATTGTCGACATATTTGCTGCTGCAGAATTGAATAGCTAGTGATCGGAAAACCCAGCTCACGCTCATTAGGCATCGCATGAATACTTATGCAAGCAGCACTCATAGTGCACGTTAAACAGAGTGACTTGACAAAACCGTAAGTGTTTCTTCGTGATGTGATCTGTTTAGGAACGGTTCGAGAATTGGATGGAAGACGTTAGTGTATTCGGACGTTTGCCAATTTAATGTCAACCTTGTTCATCGAAAACCCCCTCATTTTGAATCATTAGTGCCTTAACGTTCTCTCTGGTTTGCGTTTCTTCACGCGTCCGCCGTGTTCAGCAGAGGCCGTGCTGCGCTGTGACCACTGGGTGGCGCTAAACCCAGCCCTCTGTGTTTTCCCCTTCAGGCTCCGCCTTCATGATGGTCAACACCAGCGGCCGCTACTTTGGCCAGAAGGCCCAGCTGCTCATGCCCCAGCTGAAGGAGAACGACACGCACTGCCTCATCTTCCAGTACTACGTGGCGGGCCCGCGAGAAGGGGCCAGTCCGGGCCAGCTGAACATCTACGTCAGGGAGAACAACAGCCCGCTTGGCATGCCGGTGTGGAATGCCTCCGGCCCCGTGTACCCCACCTGGAATCACGTGGAGCTGGCGGTCAGCACCTTCTGGCCCAACTTCTACCAGGTGAGTGGGGGGAGAAGTGGCCGGACGCTCGGGGGCTTGCGAAGGGGGGTGTTGGGCTCTCGTTCGACGGTTCCGTATCGGGTTCTGTCTGGAACGCCTTGGCTGTGTTAGTCGGCTGGGATTTGATCTAACCGTAGGTGGGTGGAGGACCCGTTGAGACCTCCTCTGAGACCTCTTTAAGCACTGCCCATTAGCGGGGCATATTATTAAACCCCGACATGTCCATGCTTTGTCAGGGAAGCTCCACGGCGGTACAGTTAACACGTTCTCCCAGGGTCTCCGGAGGTCAAAGCCACTGTCTATTATCACTCGCCAACATTTTCCTCCTCATGTCTGGGAAACACAAACTGCTTTTGTGTGAAGTATCCGCCCGGCGGGCGGCCGAGTTGCAGATTCCCGAGCTGAGGCAATAACAGCTCATGCCAAATGTTGGGTTTCCTCCCACACGGGGTCACTGACACATAAACACACACACACACACACACACACCAACAATCTGTTAGACATACCATACAAACACACATACACTTAGCATGGCCAGTATAAGTGACCTGCCACGCAAACCAGTCAATATGCAATCTGCCCTATGGATGACCCTTAGATTGAAGACTGGTAGTGTGTGTGTGTGTGTGTGTGTGGAGGCAGAGTGGGGGGTCTAGCCATATAGCCCTGATCCTCCTACCAACACGTTATTCCCTGTTAGACATGTTTTGACACACTCATACACTGTGGAGGTTCTCCCTATAGAGATTTGCAGGGAAAGAATGATAAAAACACCTCCAGGTTCCCTGAGATAAATCACCACATTTACTGAAGCACAGGGCAGAAGGAGCTTCTCTCTTTCTCTCTGTTCAACTCTCTCTTGTTCTTTCTCTCACACTTACTCTTGATCGCTCTTACTGTCTCTCTCTCTTTCTTGCTCTGTCTCACTGTCGCTCTATGTCTCTCTATGTCTCTCTTTCACTGTGTCTTGCTGTCTCACTGTCGCTCTCTCTTTCACTGTGTCTTGCTGTCTCACTGTCGCTCTCTCTTTCACTGTACCTTGCTGTCTCACTGTCACTCTATGTCTCTCACTGTACCTTGCTGTCTCACTGTCACTATGTCGCTCTTTCACTGTATCTTGCTGTCTCACTGTATCTTGCTTTCTCTCTTTCACTGTATCTTGCTGTCTCACTGTCGCTCTCTCTTTCACTGTATCTTGCTGTCTCACTGTATCTTGCTGTCTTTCTTTCACTGTCTCTATCTCTTTGTTTCTCAATATAAGTTTCTTACTGTCTCCTTGTCCCTCTGTTTCATTTAGTTTACAAGGGTTGTTAAAATTCATATTCTCTCTCTGACTCAATCTTTCTCTGTCCTCCTATTTCCGGAGAAACGGCAGTGATATAATTTGCAAGGAATGCCAAGTTGTGACTTTTTATTACTCTCTCAGATTAACAATGGAGAGAACGTAATCTTCAAAGCTTTATACACAATTAGCAATGTAGCAAGTAATTATGGGCTGTCTGTTATTGCACAGCATCTTCAAGTGTTTGTCAAAGAGAAAACCACCTGGTATTCATAAATTACTTCATCTGTTATTTTGTAATTACAGTGCGTTTTCCCTCCCCTCCGTTTACAATGCAGGTCTATCAGTGTCGCTCTAATTACATTGCAACGGTTGGGTCGCGTTGGAGAAACTTTTAATTGATTACACCGTGCATTTGAAATATGGTAATTTTCCTTCCCAGCCAGGCACACTCTGATCTCCTGACATTCTGGATTGTTCATCCCTGCAAGCTCTGTCATTGGAATTCTGTTTTTAGACTCGATCGCAGTTTTCAGTGTAGCTGTCTTTAGGCAATGTAGCGTTGGTGTTTAATGAACGGGGCGAGCGAGGAGTGGTCACCCCTTTAACGCCTGCTATTATGCATGAATGAGAGATCGGACTTTTGTTTTCTGAGGCAATTCTAGCAACTTAATGAAAATGAACACTTTCTCTATCACTCTCAGGCTCACGGTCTACCTAGCGCACCTTCACAAGGAGTACTACTCACTTTCTATTAGGCATCGTCAGCCCCCGCGATAAGAACAACAAAGAGAGGAGGGGCTGTGGTAGAGAGGGTTGCTTAGCATCACCTCGGCAAAGTGAACAGCCTGGGGTTTAATCACCTCGGCGGAACTTTGTGACATTTCGCATGCTCTCGTTTGCTTTTCATTTCCTTCTCGAACATGAGCCCTCGTAATTAGTGGCCGAGCCCTACACTGTGGCTTACAAGGAAACGATCGAGCGGGGAGGAGACGGACTAAAAATCTATTAAAACACATCTCTGTGGTTTTAATAGAGGCATCTCGTGTGGCCTCAGTTTAACAATGTTATCTTGCGATAATGACTCTCATTTTGGTCGTCTTTGTTCGCGAGGCATTGGAGCTGGTGTTGTTGGGTCCTCCCTGGAAACACACACGGGAAAGGCTGTCTACAAACAGGTTACATTGGACTAGGTTTGGTCCTAATCCTAAACAACACGTCCCACTGCAGTGAATGTGTGGCCTGACGTGTTGACTCGAGCATTGGCACATTTAAAGAGTTCATCACTCTGGAAGTATGACTCAAATGTCTCTGGAGGTATCTCTCTGGCGGTGTGACTCGAGTCTCTCTGGCGGTGTGACTCGAGTCTCTCTGGCGGTGTGACTCGAGTCTCTCTGGCGGTGTGACTCGAGTCTCTCTGGCGGTGTGACTCGGGTCTCTCTGGCGGTGTGACTCGGGTCTCTCTGGCGGTGTGACTCGGGTCTCTCTGGCGGTGTGACTCGGGTCT